>APFE030443166.1:23495-74119 GCA_000404065.3 Pinus taeda | reverse complement strand
ATAATACTAGTGTTTACCCCATTACTATTGTAGTTATACCCCTTATTAATATTGTTGTGCCCCTATTGTCCCCATATGTTATTACTGTGCCCCATAGAATCCCTCTATTGTTATTTTTGTGGCTTTATATTATTATTGTTAGGTCGGCTGGGTTATATTGTGACTCCTTAGACTCCTATATATAGAAAGGAGGTTTTGTCATTTGTATCATCCAAAATTGTTCATTTATGTAATGTAAAGGAGGTTTCCCCCTCGAAGAGGCTGAATTCTAAGGCGTTGATCTATCTTTTCTATCTTTTCTTGAGCTGGTTTCATAACAAAATATCAGCTATCTGTTCCTTAGTATTGATATATTCCAAGATGATGTTTTGTTCAGCTACTTGTTCACGAAGGAAATGATACTTGATTGGTATATGTTTGGTGATTGAGTGCATCATTGGATTTTTGCTGAGACTGATATCACTTGTGTTATCACAATAGATGGTAATTGGTTGATCTATACCTATGTTGACATATTTTAGAGCTTGCTTCATCCATAGTATCTGAGTACAACATTCTGCAACAACTCTATACTCAGCTTCGGCAGTGGATAATGATATAGATGTCTATTTTTTGCTGAGCCAAGATAATAAACAGTCTCCCATGAAGAATGCATTTCCACTAGTAATTTTTTGATCATCTACACTTCCAGCCCAATCAGCATCGGTGTATGCAATTATAGTCAGCGTTGAGCTCTTAGGGTACCAAGACCAAAATTAGGAGTTCCTTTCAGATATCTGAGAATTATTTTTACAGCTAAAAAATGGGATTGTTTAGGAGTAGATTGAAACCTTCCCACCATTCCTACTACCTGAATTATGTCGGGTCTCGTAGCAGTTAAGTACAGAAGGGCTCCAATTATTGACCTGTAATGAGTTGCATCTACTTGAGGGGAGTCATCATTTTTTCTCAATTTGCAATTTGTGGTCATAGGTGTGCTCATGGGTGCACAATCTTCCATTCCATATCTTTTAAGCATGTCTTTAAGATATTTGTCTTGAGATATAAACAATCTTGTTATGGTTTGAGATACTTGTAGTCCAAGGAAGTGAGATAACTCTCCTATCATCGACATCTTGAACTCTTTTGACATGTTTTTAGAAAAATCATGGCTCATCTCATCATTATTGCTAGCAAAAATCAGATCATCAACATAAGCAAGTGTGACTAGTAACTTACCTTCATTCGTCTTTATGTAGAGATTACTTCCTGCCACTTCCTTCTTGAAGCCTTGTGTTACACAGTAATTTGTCACCGTTGGTCACCGTCCCTGTTACCCCTGTTTTCGTACATTGGAGGATACATTCCGGGACCTGTGACCAGTGACATAGCCTAAAAACACTTGCATTATGTTCCCCTGAGTATGTACTTCATGTTCCCTGAAGACACCTTCTGCAAATTATCCCTGAAAAGTGCCCTTTTTCCATTGGCACATGTACACAGTGTCTTATCCGCGCCAATCACTGAGATCCTTAAAAGGGGGCGCGTCCATTGGCGCTCTGTCCTAGAGCAACACTCGTGCCAACTAAATTTGGTAATGATTTTTGGCCAACGCGCACCCATATGTTTTTTCCTCTCTTATCATGACGTTCTTTGAGGGAAAAATCCATCTGATAGAGGTCGAGAGTCATCATCTATCCTTGACACCTATCCTCAGTAGCTTTTCGAAGATAATGCCAATCCACAATGGGCATCCTGGTACATTGAATCTTCCTCCCTTCTCCATCTATAAATGTTTGTCCTCATGCATTAGACAAGCTAGTTTTGTGAGTGCTGGAGTAATGCTAGAGTGATAGTAAGAATTTTGAAGCATAGGAAGGTTATGCTGCCGGAATCCTGAGAGAGAGAGGGTCTATTGCAAGGCATACATAGCTGCTCGCCCAAGCCAGAGAATAGGTTCAACGTCAGAACCTTGGTTGTATCTTTCTCTGCTTTTTATTCATTAATAGACGACTATCATTATGGTTCCACTCTTATTGTCTTTATAATGATGATTGAGTTATATCCTTTATGACTGATATATAGTTGCATCCATTGGATTTTATGCTTTTATTTGTGTCGTTCTTTGCATGTGCAAGTGTCCGTTCACGAGGATCGTGGGGATTGTGACCAGCCGGAGCAAAGGAACGGGAGCGACGATTCTTCTACAAGTATTAGCGTTGGAATCCAGGTAGGCCATCATCATCGATCTTTGATTTTCAATTAGGAACCTGCGTGTTAGCGTTGTGTGATTGTTGCTAGACCCCATTTGGGCTAGTGGGATCGCCACTGTCCGCAGAGGGGATTTACCTGTTCAACACCTTGTTGTTGTAGATAGTGATCCAATCTTGCATACCAAACTCTGGGAGCTTGTTTCAATCCATATAATGCCTTTTTCAACTTACAACTAAGTCTTTTCCTTTTATTAGATCAAACCCTTCTGCCTACTCCATGTAGACTTCTTCCTTGAGTTCCCCATTCAGAAATCTTGATTTTACATCCATTTAATAGATTTTGAATTCGTTTGAGCAAGCAAATGCCAAGAACATCCTGATAGCTTCCGTATGAGCTACTGGTGCAAATGTTTCTTCAAAGTCAATTCCTTCAATTTGTAAATATCCTTTGCAAACAAGCCTTGCCTTGTTTCTACTAATTTGTCCATCTTCATTCATTTTGTTTTTGAATACCCACTTGGTTCCTATAATGCTTTTGTCCTTTGGACGAGGTACTAGCTCCCATGTCTCATTCTTCTCAATTTGGGACATTTCTTCTTCCATGGCTTTTACCCAATGAGGATCCTTACTTGCTTGATTATATGTTTCTGGTTCTATCATGGATAGAAGAGCAATATCATTTTTCTTTGGTGTACTTATCATCCTTCTTCGGGTTTGCATCCCTTCATCTCTATTGCCAATAATCTTCTCTTTTGGATGATATTTCTGGAGAAACTTCATCTTTGAAGGGGTATGAGGTGGTTCTTTTTCCTTGGCTTCTTCTTGATCTATTTCTTCATTTTCAGGTTCTTCTTCTTCAATGAAAAGATCAAATTTGTGTTCTTCAATTTCTTCTTCTAGAATATCTTCATCAATCTTTACATCAATGCTTTCCATTATTTTCCTTAGTCGATTATTGTAGCACTTGTAGGCTTTGCTCCGTGTAGAGTATCCAAGGAAGATCCCTTTATCTACCCAAGAATCAAACTTTCCTGGTGAGCATCATTGATTTTTATGAAGCGCTTGCTTCCAAAGATCTTGAAGTACTTTACTGAAGCAGGTCTTCCTTTCCATAGTTCATAAGGAGTTTTTTCATAATTTAATCTTAATTGAGTTTGATTCAAGGTATAGACAGTTGTCCTCACTGCTTCTCTCCGGAATTTTGGCTGCAAATCTGCTGCTAATAGCGTTGTTCTTGCCATTTCTTGAACTGTTCGGTTTCTTCTTTCAACTACCCCATTCTGCTGGGGTGTTCTAGCAGTAGGGAATTCTCTTTTAATTCCATGTATTTTACAGAACTCATTGAATTCTTTTGATGTGAATTCTCCCCCTCTATCTATTCTGAGGCACTTAATCTTTGTGTCCTTTTCATTTTCTACAAGATCTTTAAGATTCTTAAAACACTCAATTGCTTCAGATTTATATTTTATAAAAAATATCCACATCATTCTAGTATAGTCATCAACAAATAAAACAAAGTACCTTTCTCCTCGGAGTGCCTAATTTCTAGTTGGTTCACATAAATCAGCATGGATGATCTCCAAAGGCTTTGAGGTAGAGAACTACTTGGCCTTGTGGTTGGTTCTTGTTTGCTTTCCATGTCGACATGGACCACATATTCCTTGTTTTGGTTTGAGTAACTTTGGAATGTCTCGTACAACTTTAATCTTGCTGATATTGATCAAGTTCTCGAAGCTTGTATGTCCAAGTTGCTTGTGCCACAACCAACTTTCATCTGTTTGACTTAAGTAGCATTTATCTTCTTGAATCTTGTTCATAATGTAAGTGTTGTCTGGTGTTCTAACCCCTTTCGCCATAAGTTCCCCTCAGGAAGAGTTCCTTATTTCACAGTCTTTGGTGCTAAAGACAACATTATGTCTTTGATCACAGATCTAGCTAACAATCAGGATGTTGTGTTTGAGCCCGTTTACTAGCAGAGCATTTTGGGCTTTTCATTTTCCATTGATAAGAGTAACAGTTCCCTTTCCAACAATTCTAGCAGACCCACTTCCAAAGGATACATTTCCTTCCTTTTTGCTCAATGAGACAAACTTCCTTTAGTCCCTTGTCATGTGTCTGGAACACCCACTATCCACAAGCCAATGATTTTCATTATTTTGAGCATATAGAGCCAGGCCACATTTATCCTTGTTGGGATTCTCACTACTTGCTTTTTCTCTTTTGAGTGGGAAATTTTGTTCATAGTGTCCATTATTGTAGCATAATGAGCAAATCAGATCAAATTTGGTCAAGGGATCAAACAAATTGAAGGTTTTGATTTGTCCCTGCCTTTTGGAGCCATATGGTTTGATTATTTGATCCTTTAACTTTGATGTTTCACTCTTGCGAGCCATGCAATGTCTGGCTTGATGAGCAAAGTTTTTACAATGAAAACAATGTCCAAGAAAGATAGTTTTGTACTTGTTGTAGTAGCCACGATTTGAGTCAACTTCCTTCCTTGGAATTACTCCCACTTCATTCTTTAGATTTGAGATGGGCCTTTGATGGAATACTGGTTTGTTTTTGTTTTAATATGCATGATTCGAATCCACATGCTTCTTTGGAGTTATTCTCTCTTCATTCTTTGGATCGGGGATGTGCCTTTGATGACATACTTTTTCTTCTTTTGGGTTGCTAGAAAGTGCATCGGCATAGCTTTTCACACTATTCTTAGTGCTTGATGATTCTCCTTTAAAACCTATTCCAGACTTATCATGTTGAGGTTTTTGACTTTTTAGGATGGTCTCAAGTATTTGAGAGCTTTTCCAACCCTTTTTAACTTGCTCCAATTCCTTCCTTAGAGATACTATTTCGGCTTCATGTTCTTCGCAAGTCTCTTCTTTTCTCTTTTAGCTTTCTTTCTAAGAGATCTTCTCTTCTTCTTGTTTCATCGTGTTCTACCTTGAGAGAAATGATTTTATTCCATAATTTCTCATTTTCTTCAATGGCACTTATTAACAGTTCATCTACATTTCCTTCTAGCCCTGAGTCATCATCATTTGTGAATGCCATGAATAATGTTTCTTGGCTTTTAGCATGGTCACTTTGCTCATCTAATTTCTTTTTGATGACTACAAATTCATCCTCATCAAACTCATCTTGCTTAGAGAATAAGTTCTTCTTATTGATCGCTTTGTTTTTGTATACCATTATTTTGGAATTTTCTTCATCATCACTATCGTGCTTATGAGGATATTGTGCAGCATAATGACCTTATTTTCCACATTTGAAGCAGATAAGAGGGTACTTACCTTTTAGCTTAGATCCTTTCTTCAGCTTTCATACAAATTGTGCCAATTCGGGTTACACATCGGATTCATCATTACAGTCATTCCTTTCTTTCCCCTTATTTGATTTTTAAGCCTTGAATGTGGCATCTTTGGATCTTGGGCCACCTTTTCTCATCTCAAAGGTAGTGAGGATTCCATGGAATTCATCCATCTGGAGAGTATCTAGATATTTTATTTCTTCTATGGCTCTTATTTTGGAGTCAAATTTGTCTGGAAGAGATTTTAAGACCTTTTGAACAATGGTATTTCCTCAATTTTTTCATCCAATCCTTTAAGAGAGTTGACCACTTCAGCTACTCGGAGAAAGTATGACGCAATATCTTCTTCATCTTCCGTTTTCAGACTTTCAAATTGCCTTCTATGAGTTTGAAGCTTTGCCTTCTTGACTTTTGAGTCCCCATCATATAAGCCAATTAGCTTATCCCACATTTCTTTGGCAGAGTTACAATTCATGACTTTTGTAAACTCGGAATCAGCGATTCCACTAGTGATGGAGTTCAAGGATTTTGCATTTGCAATGTAGGCTTTCCTCTCGTCTTGATCTGTTGGAAGAGTGGGAGGAATTGGGTACTCATTTAGAATGAAATGCCAGACTTCAGGTCCAAGGGACATTAAGTAATAGATAATTCTCTTTTTCCAAAAACCAAAATTGGTGTCGTCAAACAGAGGAGGCTTTCCTGATGCTTTGTGATTTCTCATCATGACTATGAATCCTTCTTCAAGTTGTTAGGCTAATATGAAGAAGCTCACTCTGATACCAATTGTTGGAAATACTAGGGGGGGTGAATCGGTATTCCTTTTTTAATTGTTCTTTTTATCACCAAAACATTTATATATGGAACACAGAAATAGATAGTTGGAATAAATTATTTTATTAAGACAAACAGTGCAATGAAATAGATAGAATATATAAAATGGTTGCAATCAGTTTCCAAGCACCAACTTGGACTTTTGTGATGCTCCAACCTCCAGAGTACCAACTCTATTTTTCCAAGGCAACAGTCCTGGACTTAGGAGCACCAACTCCCAATGATTCCAATCCTTTCAGTTTTGAGGCTCCAACCCTTTATGATCAAATGTTATAAATTGTTTGTTGTAGTTCTCTGCTCCCAAGCCTGCTAAGCTTATGCTTCACTCTTGTTCTCCTGCTTCTCCTGCCTCTACCTGAACTTCGACTTTTTCTTGCTATGATTATTCACAATCACTCACACTTTCCTTGTTTTTCCTGTTTTATGTATTCCTGATGCCTTTGACTGTTGGTTTCCGCTTTCCGCTGGCTCTTCGACTTCCTCAACGCTCGCTTCAACTTACTCCACGCTTACTTGCCTCTTCGGCTTCTTGATTCTTCATGTCGCTTTGGCTTCCTCTACGCTGGCTTGTCCTTTGGCTTCCCGGCTTTCGGCTTCCTTTGCCATGTCACCATCACAGTCGTAATTGGTATCATTTAGGCCTGTTGAACTATCAGAACTGTTATTTGTGCATTTTGGCCTTCAAACCCCGTGCAATACAATTATTTGAAATACACAGGAATATATGGAAAAATCCCGTTCAAATGCTTAAGGCTGGACTTCAAATTCATTACACCCACATCTATAACTTCATCGGGTCCGTTGTTGTAATCGCAATCGGCAGTCAAAGCTTCCAGAGGTCCTGTATAAGTTGAGCCCGTAACATCGTCGATGGCCAATGGCCTTGGTGGACGCGATATAGTATTAGCCTGTGTTACAATCGGACCATCGGGTCTACAGCATATATCGCAATCGGCGCTTTCAAAGTGGCAAGGCCTTAAGCACTTGCGATATGTCAGATGCGACATAGCATTAAGTCATATTGTAGTGTTTAAGTGGGTCCGCATGCTTTATCGCAATTGACGCTTCAATGTGGCATCCCATTAAGACTTATGATATGATAATTCTGATGAGGTGGATGTGATATGATATTAAACGGTTGTTAATACATCTGTTCCGTCCATAGTATATCGCTTTCGACAGTTTTCCCTTTAATTCTATTACAACCCTTGTATATTGGAAATATACACAAACACACGAGAACTTGCATTTTCCGCTTATCCATAGCCTTGGTGCATTTATCAATGCTTACTTTTTCTGGTTCAATCCTCCACCGTGGATCCCATCCGACGGTTGATATTACACTCGACCAACAAAGTTGCTTGGTGTTCCTGCACCATAGATAAAAACCATATTTGATCTAACGCTCAACAACGATATCAGGTGAGCTACATGCACGAGGATTACCCGCTCGATAAGGCAATTTCCTCTCTCCTTCTCCTACCATGCGTCAGTTGATGAATGGTATCGGGTGATCAGCCCTAAATACCACTTACAGCCTTGAGTCCACCCGAAACCCATTGCCACTATTACAAACCTGCCAGTTAGCTGTTGAACGCAGATACGATGTCATATTGAGGATTTTTGTTATAACCTGTTCGGGTCCGTGTTATTATATCGCATCTATACATATATATACTCCTCCGCTCTTTGTACTCCTTCGTTATACTCTTAGCATATGCGGTACTCTTGATAGTTCTTCCTTTGACATATATTGCTTTCGATACTCTTGATATACCTCTGATAGCTTTGTTTCTTTCCTCCGATAGCTCTGTTTTACCCCTCCGATAGATCTGTTTGCTCCTCTCTATTTTACTCCTCTGATAGCTCTGTTTTCTCCTCCGATAACTCTGTTTTGCCTCCTCTGGCTCCTCGAATATTGCCATATTGACATCAATGACAATCTATGTCAACAATCACTATGAACTCTTCACAGTAGCATAACTATATACTCATAACAACCGACTACTTCACCAGATGGATCGAATCCATCCCGCTTCAAAAGGTAAATGAAAACGAGGTAATATAATTTATTGAGAAATTTATTATCAACAGGTTTGGCATCCGTGATGCTCTCATATTTGACAATGCTTCTTACTTTTCATCACTGAAATTGACTAAATTTTCTATTGATAAATCAATTCACATAAGGTATGCATCAAACTATTACCGCCAGGGAAATGGAGTTGCAGAGTCCTCAAATAAAAACCTCATCCACATAATCCTTAAATCTGTCGCTGACAACCAGAGGAATTGGCACAACACTCTAACAAACGCCCTTTGGGCCGATAGGGTCACCCCAAAAGTAGCATTAGGAAACTCCCCATACTTCCTCATCTATGGACAGGAAGCCATCCTGCCTCCCAACCTTACCCTTTCCTCTTTACAACTCTCCCAAGCCTCAAGAGGGACCCCTTCAGCCTTACTTCAAGAAAGGATCAACCAACTGGTGAGGTTGAAGGGATTGAGAGATAAAGCTAGAAATAAATTTAGAAATCACCAAATGATTGTGAAAAGATTGTTTGATCGCCATCTGGAAGGACATAAAGATTACCAACTAAGAGAGCTAGTCCTGAAATGGGACAAGTTGAATGAACTAAAAGGTAAACACACAAAATTCCAACACTTATGGCTGGGCCCATTCCAAGTTGAGGAGAAAATTGGTCAGGGAACTTACAGATTGAAAACTTTACAAGGAGAAATTGAAAAAATCCCTGTTAATGGCCAACATCTTAAGAGATACTTCCAGTAGCCACCACATGGTGGTTACCTCCTGAGTAGGTTAGAACTCATTTTATTTTGTTGTTAGCTTAGTTATATTTTGGTCCCTTCCATTCTTGTTGTTTCCGCAAAGTTTATTTTCCTTTTGTTTTAAATTTCAGTCCTTTTCAACCAACAGATTTCAGTCCTCCACTCTCGTTTTCACTTTTTCAACTCTCTTTAGATTGCCCTCATTCGCCACCTTCAACTTTTGCCTCCCTCATTAATCTGCTAATGAGTCTGCTGATCGTAAATTCATCGTTACCTTGCAAATCAAGCAAACTTTCAATGAGCCTATGAGAACTTGAAAATCAACTGTGGAATTCAAATTGAAGCCACTCATTAGCATCTATTGGGAACTAGATAAGATTTGTTGATAACCTAGATACCTGGAGCATGTAGGGGAATCTTTATAAAATGAAAAAATGTGTAACCACAGTTGGACTGGCATGGTGGAATGTTGCATTTAAAAAAAATCTCACTCAGACCTAGCCTATACTTTCCTGTAAGGTTTGAAGTTATTCTCCATTTGTACCATCCATCACACTAAGTTTTCCAATACCTATCATCTACAATTAAACCTCCTTTCATGGGCTAATCTCATTGTCATATACCTTATGGAAAATCCAATTGTGCTCTAGTCCTTGTGCAAAACTGGAAGGACTTATGTAAAAAAAATGAAATGTTGAGTCCTTGTGCCAATTTGGAAGGACAGGTTGTTTGGGAAGCTAGTTAGAGTAGGGATTGTTGTTGGACTCAGAGTACCAACTGACACAACAAACCCAACCTTGCTTAAGTAGTTTAAAAATATGCCATAATCCATGACTGTGCCCCATTCAATGATACGAAAATATAGCACTAAAATTCTTACATAAAGTGCAGATAAACATATCTACATCAAGTTTGATGAGTGATAAAGAGTTGAGGTACACACCTAAACAGGTATTGACAGACCAGTGATGGCCCCAAAAGGATTTTTGAAAGTAGAAAACAGGTAAAGGAGGGTTAATAAATCCCATAATACTACCATTGGAGAATGCCTGTCAAAACACTATCAGTAAGTTGAAGCCATTTGTCTTTATCCCACCTGAAACAATTAATGTTAAAGTGGAACCCATGCCTATCCATTTATACAGTTTTCATTTCAATTTTATCTTAACATCCTAATGTTCTATTGATCCAAGGTTTATTTGGAAGCAGAGATAACTGGTTCGCCCAATGGTTTTCCATTTGTTGTGGCCACAATTACCACCCTATTAAAACATGCTCTGGTAGCAAATTTGAATGGGTCCCCCAAAAGTTTGATCTTTCACTTCTCCGAACGATCTGTTTTTATCTCAAGGATTTTAACTCTATGCCGAGTCAAATCTTCAATTCTTAATGGTCAAGACCCCCCTTTAATAAATCTCTGTTGCATAATTCATTCACAACCCATTCTAGCCCTTCATTCATAACCTTCATCGGGACACTTTCAATCCTCATAAATGTTCATGGTGCCCTATGCCCACACATATAATCACCCCCACTCTTTACCCCTCAAAACCTTCCATCGCATCTTTATTCCCATTATAACTCTTTTTTCTTCGCAAAGCATGCATAACTTACCCTTTCTGCTTATCGCAATCAACGTTGATACCCAATGCGCACCATGATACACCAGATCCTCTGGCATTATTAACCATAATGCATATTTATTTCGGGTCCGAAGCCCATCCCATATCATTATCGGCGGAGTCAAGGCTTTTATATAGGGCACACCGCAATCTATTAACCACAATATATATATTTTCGGGTCCACTTCCCCCATATCGCTAATCGCAATCAACAGTCAGCGAAAATAAAACGCGATGTGATATGGCGGACTTGCCAGCATTATTAACTGTGGCACATATACATTTTGGGTCCGGCCTATCGCTAATCGCAATCATAAGGCATGATAGGTCGGGCCCAAGGCTTAAGCATAAGGCGCGATGCGATTAGTGTACTGACAATGATTATAGATCTGGGGGTATATTATTTGAAGTCCAGCCTTGTGGTTCAGCCACGGGTTTTCCCATGTATTCCCATGTATTTTGATGAAATGTTGTGGTCTGGGTTTTCAAAGGAAAATCATGTAGAGTGAATGGCCTAGTTTTGAAGCATTGTCAAAGCAATCCTTGAGTAAAATGAATATTGTGGGCAATGAGAATACGTGTCACAGCAAGTTCAGTGGTTTGATAATTATAGTTGCTTTGCGTTGCAAGATTAAATAGAAACTGTGGCTGAATGCAAGGTTTGTTTGTGAGGATGTTTGTCATATTTCTCATAATCATAGCTAATATGAATTATTTCTGCAGGCGAGTTCAAGTGGACTCAGAAGCGGATAAAGGCAATTTATATCAAGATGACACCTCTGCACCACCGGTGTCAATATCGCAAAGACATATTCTGTAGAAAGGGATATGAACCTCCATAGTGAATAATGGAGGCACGCGCCATGTCAAGAGGAAGCACATCGTTGATACATGAAGACATTATTACCTCCAAACACACCTTCAATCATGCCAAATGTGGGATGATGAGCACAATGTCTTCAGCTTCCTTCAAGAAATGATAGGGAATAACGTTTTCTCAATACAAGTGTGAAGGGATGACATGCAGTCATCCTCTTTTAATTAACGTCTATTCATTTCCACAGGAAATGAAGCGCTCAAGGAAATCTTTTTGGTTGGTTTTTATTTTTTTCACACTGATTGTACTTGCAAAACTGAAATGGATTGAACAAAACAAATTGCAACTACTGAAATGAACTCGCTGAAATGAAATTTTCATAATTGAAAAGGAAAGCAAGGAAATGCAGAACTTGAAAGAAATGACTAGCCTACTCTTGCTGAAATGAAATTTGCAGAATTAAAAAGGAAAGCAAGGAAATGCAGAAGCTGAAAGAAATGACTATTCTACTTTTGCTGAAATAAATTATTTAGTAGAATGTTGTGATATAAAATAGAACAAAATAGTAATCACAAAATTCTTTGACGCTTCCCCAACAATGGCGCCAAAAAGTGGTGAGCGCGAGTATTGCAGCAATAATGTTGCAACTCCTGGGTTGCCTACTTTACTCTTACCAACCTGGTAGTTTGTAACAAACTTGGAAGCGATGATGTTGTATGCACAAGTACTAGTTCTTACTGCAGGCTGTCATTTGGTCAATTGGTGCAAGATCACTAGGAGCTCAAGCCGACTTCTATGGATTCTAGAAGAAGCTCTATATGTGATGAAAGAAAGGAAAGCTTACTCTACAGAGGCTACTATATTTGCAAAAAGGAAAAAGATTGAAATGTAAAGTAAACCTAGCAAACCCTACTTAACCAAATAATCCTACTTTTGCAGAAAGCACTATGAAAACCATGACATGAATGACATTACCTATTCAAGGAAGTAAACAACATCTACTCAAGCTATTTCTAGAAGTAAATGAGCAAAAAACATCTTTTTGGATTTTTATGTATTTTTATGGGAAATTGACATGCATGTATTTTATTGTGTGTGAAGGTGGAAGCGAATAGATGGTGTCGAAGGGAGACTTTGGGGTTTGAGGAGATGTAGGATGGTGTAGATGGGTCCTAGGAGGTCTCAGGTGGCCTTCTGGAGGTTTTTCCCACACTCAGCCTTCAAAAGAAAACCTATAGGAGGACACAAGGGATCTATAGGAGGTCTACAAGAGGATGCCGAGAGTAGTTTTGAAGGTTTTGAAGGTGTTAGAGTGGGTGGAAAAGGTAGATGAAGGTTGAGATGATGTGGTAGGGTGCCTAGAGTCCACCAAGGGTCACTAGGAGAGGGAAAGATGATTGGGAGAGAGGAAGAAATCCTATGGAAAAATGCAGAAATCTAAGGCAGATTTGAGGTGAACTTTGGGTGACCTATAGGGCATGGATTAGGGAGAGAATGTAATGGCTAATAGGGTGACCTGTTGTGAGAAGAGATCTGTTGCAAAAGAACTAAAAGTTAACCAATGAGATCAAGCAAGGAAGGAAATGAGTACATCAAAAAACAAAATTTTGCATCAAGCTAGTCTAAATTATGAGCTATGGAAGTAAATGCTGAAAAAATTTATAAGGAGAGAAAGCATGGAAGAAGAATTATTGCAAAGATAGAAATGAGCATGGTGGAAGAGATCTAAAGCAAAGCATTAACCTTCTAACAAACTTGCAAACACTAGAAATCCTATGGAGAAGGAAAATCTGTGTTTTTGGGGCAGCAAGAGGGTCTTTGCCTCAATTCATGGTCCCAAAGAGAGGAAAAGAGGCCAAGGCAATGTTGCTAGCCTTTTGAATCTTATTTCTATCACTGCTTAACCTGCTATAGAAAACAAAAATGGAAACAACCTTCTAAATCACCAAAAGCAACCTATTCTTAACCAATAAAGAAATTCATCTAACAATAACTAATCCATAAACTGAAACAAAGCATATAAATAAAAACAAAGAAGAGCTTGGCTGCTTGGATTGGGCCCTAACCCAAGAGCTTTAACCTTCTGAGGTAACTTAGAGCTAGCTCAAAAAGGATCTCATCTTTATTATCAAAAAATTAATAGGATTACATGAAACTGTCCACAAAAGTAAGCTCGAAGTTGAGCAGATTTTTACAATAGAAAAAGTACAACAAAAATCCGACAAAAATTCGACCCTAATGAGGCCCTAGGCCTCTCTACTTATACAATTGAAGCTCCCAACATATTCCTTAAAATCAGGGAGGCTTGGCTCCCAAAACTCAAGATAAACATAAGTTATCCTCCACTTTCTTGGCTGCCTCCTAGTGCATTGATTTGGTTGTTTGTACTCCGAGCTGCATGAAGAGGAATTCAAAGTGGGGAGTAATAAATGAGGGGGATTCCCTCCTATAAATCCTCTCCTTTGTCGACTTCAAATTATTGCTGCCAATTGTCCATTGAATCTTTTACTTTGTCTTCAAAATTCAACAAAAATATGCATTAAACACATATTAGACCTCATGGCATCATAACTAACTCAACTCACTCCATAAGCATAAATATAATAAAAAAACATGCAATAAGCTAAGAGAATGGTTGATTTAACTATGTTAGGAGGCAAAATGAGCCCATATAATTCCCCATTTATGGGGCTCACTAATGGGTGTGCAGTGGAAATGTGGTATCCATAACAAACACAACAACCTGACCTTTTCCACACCGCGCAACCATTTTCATGGCTCTAATGTTATCATTGGCCCCTTCGTATTCTGTTTCATCAGATTCATTGTTTCTAAATGCAGGAACTTCTCGTTGTCCATGAGGTCCCAGTCTTCAAATTTCATGGTGGGCACGTGACTTAGGTGCGAGCCCTTAAAGACAATTCCATCGGGGAGGAGCGGGGCCTCGAGTGCACTCTTCGTTGCATCTAGATCCTTTGGTATTTTGGTTTTCCCTTTCCGCGGAGGGACATACGGGGGAAATTTAACTGCAGAGCGCAATGGTTGGATGTCTTCCTCCACGTCTTCTTCTTCCTCTACGACAGCAATCAGGGCCTACAAGTCTTCTTCCTCTTCATCTGTTTCAATGGTAACTTCCTTTCCTTTTTCTTCCGTTGATAACTTACTATGTCTGGATTCCTCAGGGACATATGTACTAGTCCCATTGCCTGCTTATCTTTCTTGGGTCTCGGCGTCTGGGTGATTTTGGGACTTCTATCACAACCCCAGTACCTTCGAGAACATACTGTACCATGGGGGTCTGTGCAGCCTCTCCAGCAATTCCTTCCTCAATTACCAACCTATCCTTAGTGGCCGTCATTATTTCTACATAGTATTTTGTCTCCTTCGAACTCAGGGGCTCTATTATCACTCGAATCTCAACACTCTGTGCTCTGCTCAACTGCTCAATGCTCAAATTACCAAGTGTTGTCTGCTGGCTAGCCCTTTGAGTTTTATAATACCTTTTGAATTCAAATTCAACCATTCCCCCCCATTCCGGGCCATCAATGCTCTCTTGGCGAAAGATTTTCCCAAATCGTGCTCATAAATTGCGTCTTAAATTCCCGTCACCCACTCCATTTGGCCTCAAATCAGACATCCTATCATGAACAGTGACACCAACGGTCACTTCCCAGCCAACCCGCACGGCCACACAACCCTCCATGCACAAGCATGAACCTTGTGACATTCTATTCCTATGTGCACCTCTCAGGGCACGCAGCTCCTAGGCGAAATAATTTATGGTCCCACGCTCCCTTTCAGCTCCCTAGAGCGCTAAGACTTTTCTTCCTATGGATAGTCTGGTGGTCACACCACTTGTGCGGGGCTCCATCCTACCCTCTAGCATAGTTCGCGGAAAATCCTTATCTGTCATTGTGGCGATCGGCGCCACGTGCTCTATCATTTGTAATGCACTTCCCTAGTTAGTATGTTTGGTGATATGTGATCCTAGCCACAGCAGCAGATGAACCAATTCATTAGTATGATCGTTCATACCTTGCCTTTCCATTCTTGGTTTATTAACGAGGAATGCTCCCTTTATGTCGTTTTCCAACCTCTTGACTTCTGCATCCATTAAAATTCCTTTCTTCCTTAGCCATACCTAGTTCTTTTCAAGTTCACGAAGTCTAAAGTTTCCCTGTCGAATTGCTTCCTAAAGCCTTATGTGTTCTGCTTTGCGTAGCTATGTGATTTCTTCGCCCCGAGCTTCATGCACTGTTGAATCTATGGGTGCTATTATGTACGAATTCATCTTTACATTCTCCTCAGAGATTACTGTCCCTGCTTCATTTTGTACCCTTGGAATTGTTCTCCCGGTCAGGGTTTTGCACATGGTCCTATATGCCCATCGAACCGCTGGTACATGTAGGTCCCACTTAGTGCGTCTCACTTGGTGGACTCCATTCAGCACTTCACACACCCAGTCAAATGCTTCTCCGTGAATAATCTTTGGCATGCTTTTTTTTTCCTGCCGCTTCGTTTTGTTCCTATTTTCTATTATGGGAGTGGTGTGTGTTTTTGCGAGCTACATGCCATACGTCTGTATCCATCGGGAAAGGTGGGCATGCAAACCGTTTTGTCCCTTGTAACCGGCTCTCATTCGTAGCTAGGGTTTTCCAAATTGTATAAGCATCTCCCTTATGCTTTTGCACCAATCCCTAAAACTCTGTTGTTGCATACCCCACCATTTTGCGGGCATAGCGCGCAGTGCTCATTTCATAGCGTCAAAACGCTATTGTTCCGGTACTTCGCTCTCAAATTTGTTCAGAAATTCATCCACTGTCGTCAACTCGTCATACCTAGGCAAATCCCTTACCTCCTTTTTCATGCAGCACAGTGATCTAACCATCATGTTGCAATTGAGCATGGTTACCTCGTGTAACAGTTCAACCATCATTCTATTTCTTCGCTTGAATCCGAAGTGCAGGAGCTTTCGCACTCCCACAAAATCCTACCATCTGTTGTTGGATTCACCCAATCCTGTTCTCACATGGTTATCTTACAAATACATTCGAGATCGTCATCACTATCATCATCGCATACCATTTCAGTGTATCGCTCTCCTTCGGCAGGATCTAGCAGTACTACTACGCGTAATGACTTTTTATCAAAGATCATTTTGCACTTCTTTAGATTTATGACTTCGTTCATATCAGTGGCCCAATCTATGCCTAGTATCATAAGGATTGATATCGGTTGAATTGAGGTTTCTGTGATCCATAACAATTATAAGAAGAAATTTCGACGTAAATCACATTCAGAAAATCTTTGTCGACGCGTTTCGAACCAGCTAGTGTGGTTCATCGTCAGGACAAGTTGAGGAGTCAGATCATGGTTGCATATTAAATACAGAGAGCAGATCCTCCAAACGGCTAAGTTGACAAGGTTGACCAACAACAGCTATAAAGAAAAACGGCTAGATAATATTATAATGTTAAAAAGCTAAAAGGTGAAAAAAATAATATTATAATTATAGTAAAATTTATTTATTATTATTATTATTTTTTAATATATATCCTGACGATGAACCACACTAGCTAGTTCAAAACGCGTCGACAAAGATTTTCTGAATGTGATTTATGCCGAAATTTCTTCTTATAAAAGGATTGATATTGTCAACAATCTCTATCACTTCAAAATCCGCTAGCGCACTTGCACCTTCAATATCCACTGTTACCCCTTGCAATATTCCCATGGGTAAGATATTTTGTTGCTTCGCCATTTGCAATTGAATAGGAGACCATTGTAGTGTGGGTCTACCCATGCGTTCCCATGTTTGTTTTGGTAGTACATTTGCGTCTAATTCGAGATCTAGAATTACCTGATCTATTTCATACTCTTCGATTTGCACAATCAATCTCATTTCCCTTCCTATTTGCAATGCATGCTTTCTGAGTTTCTGGACTACACGCGGTTCCCCTAACCCCGCGCACCTACTGATAAGTTCCTACAGTCCTTTTACAGCTTTGCTGTCGCGCAGCAATTTCATGCATGTCTCTAGAAAGGTAGTGAGCATTGAAGGATCCATCCCTTATTCTAGTTAATCCTTACTACCTGAAGTGGAGGCCTCCGTGAAGCTCTTCTTAGCTTCCATGAATGTCTCCTTCATGCGCTCCAAATCAAATTCAGGTTCCTTTGTAGGAGCCTTGCAAACCCATGCACTTTCTTCTGGCTGCTTACCTCTGTCATCTCTGGTTGTGATACCACTTCTGAGCACTATGTTTACATTCGAGTTCCCTTTGTGTAGCTCAGACTTCATCATTTGCAAATTCTAAGTTGCGGGATGATGGAGTACCCCTTTGTTGTGAAGCCTCACTACCAATGTAGGGCAGTCTTCTACGTCATGATCGAATTGAGTATAGTATAAACATGATGTTCTCATCGGATTCGTACAATCACAAGCATAGTGCCCTAGACCTCCGCAATTGTAACAACTTAGTTGTCTGTGACCCCTTCCTAGTCCCATTCCACCTCGACCTCATCTGTGCCCCTGAAATCTAGTCCGTGCCATCCCTGCATTTGGATCGAGGGCTCATGGTTTAGTCTGCACTCTATAGGTAAAGGTCTGATCCATCATTAGCTCGTAACTTCTGCAGGTGTGCTCATCATGCCTACTGACCTACAGAAATTACAAAACAATTGTTGGAACGTCTGCGTATACTTCTGCAATATATGACAATTATTCATAGCCTATTTTCCTCCTATCTGACAGATCATGCACCACAATGTAGGCACCGCGCTCGGTCCTGCTTGTGCCTACGGTCTTAACAACATTGGCCCTCCTCCCACCAAGTAATTCGCGAAAACTAGACAGTGGTCCTTGTCATGCCCCTGGCCTTTGCATTTATGTACCATACCTCCTCGCGCGCCTCTAGCCGAGGTGTCCTGTCCTATTTCAAACTCTACATTTCCAGACACAAATTTTGTAATTGCACGTGGATTTGTTGGACTCCCAAACCAGGATCTTGTATAGGGGTCTCGTGTAATCTCATTGCAATCTCCAAAGCTTCGACCTGGGTGGATAGCTTTTGTTGTGACAACGCCATCCTTAAATGGGGTGTTAGTGAAACTATAAAACATGCGCGGTGCTGCCCATCGATCAAGGTCATGTTGTCTTCACAAATCATACTCTTCATTCTCTAATCCAAATCCCATGGGGTCTCGCCTGGAAGCATCACGATTTCCTTAAACCCAATAATTGATTATGTCTCTGATTTTGGTCTGCTAAATTCCCTGTTCAGCGTAGCCTAAATATCTGTGATTCCTGTGTTTGGATGGTCATTAGAATGCTTAATGTACCATGTTAGTGCACGATCCTGAAATGCGCTTACCAACGTAACCTTCTTTATATTGTCATCAACGCATCCTTGTGCTTCCCATACCGCCCTTACTATGAACCAAAATTAGTCAAGATCTTCGTTCCCTACTCCTCTGAATATTGGCTGTTTGATCATGCTCACCATATTGAACTATGGAGGTGGTGGAGGTGGGGTGGGCAGAGATGGAGGTGAATATGGTGAGACTGGTGGCAGTGTAGGTGGAGGTGGTAAGTGCGGAATTCGTTGCCTTATCAAACTGATCGCGCTTCTCAAAGAAACTTTCGCGTGCTCCTCCTCGCTCTCCTGCAAGGATGAAATTAAGGGACTAGTTTCTAATTCTTCACTACTTCCATTTCTATAGATCTTCCCACTTCACATAGTCCCAAACATTAATTTATTCGCATAACCCGCTTTTTACACAGTAGCATTCTAATCCAGGTATTCAAATATTTAATGTACTTACCTCGCGGTCCCTTGAGGAAATGACGTTCTGCCTTGCTATAGCTGACTGTCATGTCTACCGCAAACTTAGTGATAAATCCCCCTATGATTTGGTCGAGCCAATGGTCCACAGCTCGCGCGATCTTATTTTCTGATGCTTCTAGCCTGTGCACTATTTTTGGAGTCCACGCGATTGGTTTGTCAAGCCTACATCTTCCCTAACTGTCTGCTAGCTTCGCGATCCACTCATATAGCTTAGAGGGAAAGGATGTAAAGAAAACTTTGTGGATTTCCGTATATAAGTAGTGCTCCAACCACTGTTCCTTAGATACTCGTGGATTCTTGTTTTCCTCGGCCACGAACTCATGAATCTTCTTGTCCAACCACCCTTTAATTTCTTTCTTTGTTGGATTCCAGTGACACGACATCATACACCCCTTATACATATCTTGGTCCTAGCAACGGAACTATTTGTTGGCTTGTAGGGGCTTGACCCAGGTTCAAAGGTTATTTAGCCAAACAAATCCCAGTACTACTGGCCCTTTTGGCAATAGTCCATAGAGCGCGGACTAAGGTCTCACCTGAAGTAGTATGGGAGGGTGCTAGAACCAGGTTCGCAGTTTAACCCTGCACGCATGTCGCTACACGCACCTATTAGTACCTCGCAGCCTGTAATGTTGCCCTTGCCCAGCCCTATTCAAGGCTCGAATAGTGTTATTACCCAAATCCTTAATATTAACCCAATATTAGTTGATCAATTTATCTTATCTGTACGTGTTTAGTTATACTTAATAGTGTTCAGCATTCATACAAGTGTGTGCAATAAATCAAATAGTATAATTGCAGAAGATATCAACCTTATAATAATTCAAAACAGATACAGAAGATTTGGAATCAAACTTCTCTTTATTATCTTCTCTGGTTACAAACTCGATTCTACCCTATGCACTCAGCTGCAAGGGTTCGTGCACTCAGCTATTGACTCTACTAGGCCTTTGCGCACTCAGCTACAGAGCCTCTTCCTACTACTATGACCCAAGTCCCTTAGATTCTTACTCTATGCTCGCTATCTTACAGACTCCATCCGTTGGTTCACTTACTTCCTTACAACTTAGAGCCTCGCTCTATTTATACAATCCCATGGTCTGCAAACCATGAGTAGGCAGACACTACATTCAAAACTTAGGACGAACAACCCTATGACTCTAACATACAATTTTCGTTTCACCTGCAATTCGCGACGTTTTTACAGTAATAACAACTCAAAACTTGGGCTTTAAGCCCCAAAACATGTTGTGGGGGGATTCCATGCCCAACAATCAGTCCTCCCTCTGTAGTGTTAAATTAGTTGTATGCTTGTGCTCCAAATGTTTAAAGACATAGATATGAAAATTTCATATAATATTCCTATTAATTGATAATGAATTGAATGAATTACAGGGCTAAAGCAGTTCTCCTTATATAGGAGTTGACTAACCTTGCCAATTAGAGAGACATGTCTTTTGACTAATGTCTCTTCAAAACTAATTCTTAATGTTAATTTATTTTACAAATTATTAATTTATTAATATTTTAATATTTCAATTATTGAATTTAATTATATTATGAATATTTAATCATAATGTTGTCTCTCCCTTAAAAATGCTTTGTCCTCAAAGCATAGGTAGAGTTGGGTGTTGATGAAGAAAACAGTATGACTCCCAAGATGAATCTTCCTCGGGTAATTTCTTCCATTTGATAAAGTATTCCTTAATTGTCTTGGACTATAATAACTTCTCCCTTGTAGCGAGTATACCTTTTGGTTCTAGGATGATTATTCCTTCTTCATCAGTCTCTGGCATCTCTGTTTGAGTTATCTGGTTTTTCCATTGTACTTTCTTGAGATTGGATACATGGAAGGTATTATGGATTTGACACTTATCTCACAACTTCAACCCATAAGCTGCACTACTTATTTTTTTTATTTGATACAGCCCATAATATTTAGATGATAGTTTATTTTTTCCTTGTTGTTTTAACGACAATTTCTTATAAGGTTGGATCCTAACAAAGACCCAATCTCCCTCTTCGAACTCTCTTTCAGTGTGATGTTGATCGGCTCACTATTTCATTCTATTACGTGCCATGATTATATTTTTCTTTAATAAGTTAATGATTCTTTGGTTTTCTTCTAAGCACTTTTTCACTGCTGGAACTTTAGAATCGAGTAGTGCAAGGTCCTTTCATCTAGGTGGCTCCTAACCATAGAGAGCTTTGAAATGTGTCATTTTATCCAACGTGTGGTAGGTGGTGTTATACCACCATTCTTCCAAGTGTAGCCACTGAGTCCATTTATTTTGTTTGTCAGTGACGAAGCAATGAAGATATGTTTGCAAGCATTTATTTACGACCTTAATTTTCCCATCTGTCTGGGGGTGATAGGTTGAACTCATGTTGAGGGATATTCCTATCTCGTGGCAGAATTCTCTCCAAAAAATTCCTTTGAACCTTGCGTCTCTATCACTAATAATGACTTTGGGAAACCCATGTAGTTTGTATACGTTTTTACAAAATATCTCTCCAATTTTCTTAATTGTGTCAATTTTTTTGATAGCCATAATATGGGCATATTTAGTGAGTGTTGACTACGACAAATATCTTATCCTTATCATCATATACATGTAGTCCTTCAACGAAGTCCATCGAAATCTCTTCCCATTTCTGATTTGGAGTGTGTAGTGCGTGTAACAAACTCGAGGTTGGTATATTTTCACTTTTATTCCTTTGACAAACATCACATTCTGCAACATATTTCTAAATTTCCTTGTTCATTCCCTTCCAATAGAATGATTTTCAGATGTTGTAGTAAGTCTTGAAGAATCTGACATGTCTGGATGTAGGCGAATTGTGAGATTCTTTTAAAAATTTCATCTTAAATTTGGATGTTGGTGTTAGGTAAATTCTACCTTTGTACCATATTATGTCATTCTTCCACTCCAAATTGTTTTATTGATTAATATTTTTAATTATAGATTCACAATCCTCATTTTTGGCATATTTGGCTCGTATTTCATCCAACCATTCTAGAACAACTAACATGGCAGCACATGTTGTGTTGTCTTCATCCTTATGTGAGAGTGCATTGGCTACAACATTCTCCTTCCCCTTTTTGTGCAATATTTCTAAGTCGAAAGTTGACAACTTTTCCATCCACTTTTGTTGTTTGGTTGATAATGTATTTTGTTGAAGTAAGAATTGAAGGTTGTTGTGGTCGGTTCGAATTGAGAATTTACTTCCAAGCAAGTATTGGCGCCATTTTGTTAAAGCATGTATGATGGTGAGCATCTCCTTTTGGTATGTTGATTTCAAGCCTTCTCGTTTATTAAGCTTCCTGCTCTTGAATGCTATAGGGTGATCTTCCTGCATTAACATGGCTCCAATTATAAATCTCGAAGCATCACATTCGACTACGAATGGTTTGGAGAAATCAGGAGTTGCTAGTACTAATGTGGTTGACATTACTTCCTTTAGATTCTTGAAACATTTATCTGTTGGTTATTCCTCTAAAAAGATTTCTTCTTTATCAAGTTGGTCAGGGGTGTTCTCAAATGTGCATAGGTTTTTATAAATCTTCTGTAATATCCGGTTAGACCTAGAAATCCTCTTAGCTTGGATATGTTCTTGAGTTTGGTCCATTCTTTGATCACTTTAGTTTTGTTGGGGTCCACCTTGACTCCCTCATTGGATATAATGTGTCCTAGGTATTCAACTTCTTTTTTTCAAAGGTACATTTTGATAACTTGGCATAGAACTAATTCTTTTGCAATATAGATAGTACTTATTCCAAATGCTTGAGGTGTTCCTTCCATGTATTACTATAAATGAGGATATCATCACAAAAGACTAACACAAACTTCCGCAAGTATGGGTGGAAGAGTTCATTCATGGTAGCTTGGAAGGTGGTTGGTGCATTCGTTAATCCAAATGGCATAACCTTGAACTCATAGTGCCCTTCGTGAGTTATGAATGTTGTCTTTTCTACATCTTCTAGTTTTACTCATATTTGGTAGTAACCTAATCTCATATTTAATTTAGAGAAATATTTTGCACCATGTACCTCATCTAGCATCTCATCAATGAACAGGATCATAAACTTATGTTTAATAGTGATTTTTTTTAATCCTCTATAATCTATATATAATCAGAATGATGCATCTTTCTTCCTAACCAATACTACAAGTGTAGCGTATGGACTTCTACTTTTTGTAATGATCCCATGTCTTAAAAACTCTTGTATCAATCGCTCTATTTATGTTTTGTGATGATGGGGGTAATGATACGGTTTAATATTTACTAGTGTTGAGTTTGGTTTGACTTCAATGATGTGTTAAATTTTCCTTTTAGGAGGTAATTTCATTGGCAAATCTTGAAAAACCTTCTCGTATTTCTAGATCAAGGATGAAATTTCCGATGGTTGGTGATTCCCTTCTATTGAGAATAACTCCAACTGCTAACATTGTGCAACAAATGTTGGGGATCCCTTGCGAATAATTTTTTTCATTTGTTGAGCTGAGATGACTTGAGTGGGTGGACCTTGGAACCTAAACAACTTATACTTCCTTCCATCCCATTTGAATTTAATGAGTTGCTTTTGGTGATTAGTTGAATACGTGCCTACTATTTGTAACCATTGTATCCCTAAAACGACGTCTACTCCTCCTAGGGGGACTGTATAAAAACTGGACTCCATTTCGTATTCGCTTAGTTGCAATTTAACTTTATGGCACTTGCCTACTCCATCTATTTGTTTCCCATATGCTACATAACTTTTAAATCAACTATAGGGTAAGAAAAAATGTTCAATCTTTCTACAGCATTGACATCAATGAAGTTGTGTGTACTCCCTAAATCTATTAGAACGATAATGTTTTGCTTCTTGATATGACATTTAAGCTTTAGTGTATGTAGCTGAGCTATCCCTGTGATGGATGCCAGAGGAATTCATGGCATATCCTCTTTTGATTTTCGAGTAGGGTTTGCGTTTTCTTCATTGTTCTCTTCATCAGATTTGTCTTCTCAATATTATTCATCTTCTTCTGCTTCGCAGTTATAAATTTTTTGCGTTGCGCATTTGTGTCCTGCATAATACTTCTCTCCACATTTCCAATATTTACCATCTTTTTTTCTTTCAACACTAGATTGTGGTTTTCCTTCATTGCACATTGGTGGTGGAACATACTTGCTAGTGTTCTCTAATGAAGGTTTACCTGACTTCCCTTTGGATTAGTTATTTGTTTTATCATTACTAGCATATGGTGCCTTATAGAGTTTATATTTTTGTTCAATAATTATAGCTGCATGTCTGGCATCCTCAATGGTTTTGGGTTTATATAATTTTAATTCTTCCCAAATATAATCTTTAAGGCCACAACGATACATTTTTAATAGTTCTTCATCTGAAAATCCTCTTCTCCTTATTGCTAACACTTCCCATTCGTGAGTGAATTCACTCATCAGTCCTTTATGTTTGAGATGAATGAACCTCTTGTATACATCATCCCCTTTCTCATCATGAAACCTTTTCAGCAGGCACTTTTTAAATTTGTCAGTTAAACAAACAACCTGTACATTTAGAAGACCACCACAGGAACCAATCATACACTTCTGCCTCTAGGTATTTGAATGCATTCATGACCTTTTCTTGCTCGTCGAGTGGTGGGTTTGCTAAAAATTGGTATCCATCTTATTTACCCATACAATGGCGCCTTTATGGTTCTTACCATCATATTTAGGCAGTTCATTTTTAATTTTAAGATTGCTCCTTTCGAAAGATTTGGTATAATATTGGCTTCCTTCGAAGTGTATTTGTGGTATTCACGACTTTTCGTGCATCAGGGACTCATGATTTGGATAATTTTCTCCTTCCAAAGTCTTGGGACTCTATGTGGCTGAGGGTGGATTAGTCTTCCCAAAATGCGAACTTATCATGTCTTTTAAATATGAAATATCCTCGGTCATTTGATCCTGTCTGCTAACTGACTTCTCTATGTTATCCAGACGCTTGTTTAATTTATTGAGGTCCTCTTGAATTCTTTTAAATTTGCCACTGTTATTGTCGCTCCACATTTTAGAGTTCTTCTTGCTAGACCCAATTTTTTTTATTATATTTAAATAAATTATTTTATTTTTAAATAATTAAATAACTTTTTATTTTTATTTTAATTAATAATCAAATTAATTGAATTAATTAATTATGATTGTATATTATTAATTGAGATTTTTTTTACCCGTCCTATCACTTATCAATTTTAGGTCCAATGAATTATATATCCCTTGTCTGTGCTTCGTACAATTGACTATATCACATGTCACAATGTATCATCTTCACAGACTTTGCTTTGTCGGCTTATATAACTTGTGTTTAAAACCACTCATTGTGTTTTGTACGAATCGACATTTATGAATCGAAGTATTGTATCACATGTTCCCATTGACCTTCGAATCGGACCACAATTTCTTGACAGCGAGATTCTGGTAGTGTGGAAGTCACAACGAAGCATGGGTTTTAGTGGCAGTGGGAAGCAGATGTTGGGTTTTGCTCACCGCGTTTTAATGCATCAGCAATAGACAGCAAAGCCCTGTGGGATATTGCATTATCTTCCACAGCAGAAAGTGGATCGAGCGGGTAGAGAGGACGTGGTCCGATTGAATGAGAGAGGGAAGTGTCGTGGGAAGTAGGATCGAGCAGTACAAGTATGATGACGGTAGACGTAAGGTCTGCAGGGCTGACGACTGGCAGGGTGACTTGGGGGCGTTGCTAGGCGAGAGGGTCACCGCTTTGATACCACTGTAGTGTTAAATTATCTGTATTCTTATGCTCCCAATGTTTAAATACATAGATATGAAAACTTCATATAATATTTTTATTGATTTATAATGAATTGAATGAATTATAAGGCCAAGGCGGTACTCTTTTTATAGGAGTTGACTGGACTTAGACATGTATTTTGACTAATCTCTCTTCAAAACTAATGATTAATGTTATACAGTGATATGAGGCTTAACAGTAAGTTTCCGGCGTGTAACCCGCGAGATGAGGGTTCAAATCTCATTGAGTATATATATGACTTGTTGTGTCTTGGCTAGAAGAGTAGGCGACTCCATAGTGGATGTCTTGGCTCTTGTTGAGGCATAAGTTTCCTGCTATTGTGCGGCTTGAAGGCGGTTGCACGTAGCCTAAGTTTATAGTGGCACTAGTGAGATTTGATCATGGGTCTGTTCAGGATAACTCTCACCAGTTACTGGTTATCCTAGATTTTTAAAAAATGATTAATGCTAATTTATTTAAAACAGAATTAATATATTAATATTTTAATTGTTTAATTTAATTCTATGTATTTAGTTATGAATATTTAATTCATAACATTGCCTCTCTCTTAAAAATGCTTTGCCCTCAAAACATAGGTAGAGTTGGTTGTTTATGAATAAAACGTTCGGACTCCCAAGATGAACCTTCCTTTGGTAATTTCTTCCATTTAATGAGGTATTCCTTAATTTCCTTGGACCATAATACCCTCCTTAGGAAGCAATGGTCCCCATTGCATGCAGAGCCTCCATGAGGTGAGGAAATTTCTATTGAACTTGGTCCCTGGTGAACCACTTGCCCTAATGAAGGAGTTGGCCAAATTTTACAACTCGATATAGTTGGATCCTCTGTTGGCGAGTGTTCTTGATATGTGTGTCCATGATCTGATTAGTTGTGCCCTGTTCCATGTAGTCTGGGTTTAACTCTGTTGGTGTGATTTGTTCTGCAATGTCAGATGTGTCCAACAATGGTGGTAAGTATCGCTAAAGGCAGTTCACATTGAATACTGGGTGCAGGCCAAAGAAAGGTGGAATGTTGAACTCGAAGGCATTGTCCCCTACAACGTTGGTGATAGTGTATGGCCCATATCGGAGCGAACAAAGCTTGCGGTGGGGCCCAATGAGGCATTCCTTCTACAGATGTAGCCAAACTTTGTCTCCCACCTGGAACTTGTATGGCACCCGATGTTGATCATGTTGTTGCTTGTACTTAGCATTGGCTTTGTCCAATATTTCATGGACATGTTGGCAGATGTACTGAATGCACTCAATGAATTTATTAGCCCTAAGAACTTTGGACTAGACATGAGTTTAATCTGACTTAGTAGTTGCAAATGGTATGGCCACATCAATGGGACATAGTGGCTGGAATCCCAATCCCATCTGAAAGGGGATGTGGCTAGTTGCGCTATGGAGAGATTTGTTGTAGTTGCGTTGGACATAAGGAAGGCTTTCATCCCATTTGCATGGATGCTTAGAGTTTTACATTTGTATAATGTGTATGATCATCCTGTTGACGACCTCTGTTTGGCCATCAGTTTGGGGGTGGAAAGTTGTGGACTTAGTGAGCTTGGTATGCAATATTGACTAGAGACTTGACCAAACGGTACTTAGGAACCTGTTGCCCCGATATGAAATAATGGTCTATGGAATCCCAAAGTGTACCCACACTCATTCAAAGAAGAGATTAACAGTGGCTTCTGTTGTGATACTCTTCTCACAGGGAGCCAAAATGGCCATCTCAGATAATTTGTCGATGACCACGAAAAATCAGTCATTGCCATGCTTAGTAGAAGGAAGGCTTGACATGTAATCCATGGAGATGGATTCCCAAGACTGACTAAGAGTAGGCAAAGGAGTATATTGGCCTTGCTTCTTGATGGCTGGTTTGGCAATGGTGCGGGTAGTACAAGATCTAATATACTTCTCAAAATCATGTCGAAGTTTCGGCCAATAAAAATACTTCTTCATCACTCTCATTATTTTCTCTACCTTGAAATGTCCATCAACCCAACTGTAGTGTTCCTTCAAAATCATCTTGGCACACTCACTTGAAGGAACACAGAGGTGTCCCAGGTGGCATAATAGTGCATCCTGGAGGTGAAAATTTGGAACTTGATTGCCTTCCAGGAGAGTCTGGTATGTGTTGTCAAATTCTTGATCACTCTTGTAAAGGTGCGGCCACCCCACAGTCTCGTGCCCACAAGAGTTGAGCACAGTGGTTAGCACCATGAATAGCGATCAACTGAGGCAGTCTGCAACATAGTTGGTTCTGCCCTCCTTGTACTTAATGTTCAAATGGAACTATTGTAGTGTTAAATTATGGTATGTTCTATGCTTAGAGAAGTTTACTTATTTTTCTTATTATTATTAACAATCACATATACTTTAAGTAAAGTGTAGATAAAACATTAAATGATCAACAGAAAACAAGCCAAGACAAGAGACACAGGATGTGGTGGCTAGCCAGGGGCAAACCCCAATGCAAGGAAACCCTTTGATCAACTATTCTTTTATCTTCAATAGTTAAGCAGAGAGAAATAGTACAAAATCCGAATTTTGTAATTTTATATCAGCAGCAGCAAACCCTAGATCAGCAAATTCAAACTTGATCAAACTAGCTGAAATTGACCTCTAAAATACTTGGTCAATTTCTGGACAACTTGTCCTCAAATAGCCTAAAGAAATAGCCCTTGAATAGCCCCAAAAGTTCAATCAATTTGTAGATTTCTTAAGTCAACTTGCAGCCCTAAACTAGGGTAGTCAACACAGGTAAAACCAGAGGTCAGATCACCTTGATTTTCATGCCAAAAATTGTGGCCTGCCTAGGAGAGGCAACCACACCCAATCCACACTTCAAGAAGGTCAACGCTTGGTCAACATTGGTCAAAGATATGACCTGTTGCCCTAGCGTCCTTCTTTCTGCATCTTCCTTGCCCTAGGATGTCTTCCTTTCAGCCACACATGTGAGAGAGAGAGAGAGGCTCCTTTTATGTGTAGGAGAGAGAGAGAGAAGATGAGTGAATTGAATTGTCCAAATGAGGAGAATGCTCCTTGTATTTATATGAAAATCTTGAGGTTGAATAGACATGACTGTTGGGCTTCTGAGCCTATATAAGTTTGCTGGCCAACCTTAACAATTTGTCCATAAACAAAATAAATTCATATCTCCATAAATACTTATTGGAATTGGATATCTTTAGATCAATCCTACACCTCTCGATGAGAGGAATCTAGGAAAAATATCAGAAGCCATAAATAGGGTGATCCACATGGAGTTTGGCCCTAGTTGCCAATTTTAACACTCCCTCTCAACTAGGGAGAACTTCATCTGCAATTTGTCATACCATCGTTGCTATCCATCCATCAAATGCATTGTCATGTACAACTTGACTCCACTCTTCTCTGCTCTGCTCTATTCTGCTCGAACTATGAAGAAGAAGAAATGATTGAGGATGTATCATACCATCCTCCACTAACCTAAAGCCAGTCTCAGAGTGTAAAACACTCTCATTGATCCCAGATCAGTATCATTGATCCCAGGTCAATGGAGGTCATCCTAGCATAGGGAGTATGGTAGATATAGTGATGCTTCCATCAATAGTACTGCTATGGTCCCTATCCTCATTTACCTGCTCATTGATCAGATGAGAGGTACTTCCCATGAGTCCCAGATTGCATGGGTAGGATGCCTCGACAGTAGAACTAATCATCCAGTCCACAAGAGAATGAGTCATCCTGTCTAGTAGATTCCATGGAGAACTAATCATCCTAGCCTACAGGAAAACTAATCATCCTACTCCACAATCACCATGGAGAACGAATCATCCTAGCCCACATGAGAACTAATAATCGTATTCCATAGTCGCCACGGCATGTCACAGGGGAAGGTAGAACCTTTACCCTGTACATAGTGCACCACCAAGGGATGGTGAGTCACCCTGTGGTCACATGTCACTCCACGAAGTACCCTGCACCCAGTTAGAGCTCCCAGGGCTCAATACATCATACTCAATCCTCATAAGAGGGTCTCTGAACGAAACCATGTCATTCTCAGAAAGTCGGGAATTTGACCTTTCCTAGGGGTTTTGTCAAAATGTCGCCGACCTGTTCATCTGTACCGATATGTTGGAGCGTTATTGCTCCTCACTGCACCATATCTCAAATATAGTGGTACCTGATATCGATATGCTTGGAGTGATCATGAAATATAGGATTGTTTGATAAACGGATCCCACTCCAGCTGTCACATAGAATCACGGTGGTATCCAATGTAAATCCAAACAGCTCACTGAAGAGCTTTTGCAACCAGACTGCCTCATAGGAGGCCATGCTAGCAGCAATGTACTCTACCTCGGCGGTGCTCAAAACCACCGACTTCTACTTCCTGCTCATCCAGGATATCGAGGCAGATCCCAAAGAGAAATAGCACCTAGAAGTTATTATTTTGTGAATCACACTGCCTGCCCAACCAACATCAGTATACCCAAGTAGTCTCACATCTCCGGTAGTGTATCTCAACCCATGAGTGATTGTGCCACGAAGATATCTCAATAGATTCTTGGCACCAATCCAATGTGAGTGGTGAGGCTCAACCATATGTTGACTCAATGTGTTGACTGCAAAGCATATATCTGGATAGGATTTCACCAAGAACATTAATGCTCTGACGAGTTGACGATACTCGGTAGCATTTCGTAAAATAGGTCCAACAACACTACCACTTAACTTCTTGAATTCAAGCTCCATTGGGGTAGTTACAAGCTTGCAGCCCACCATGCCAAATCTCTCCAATATCTTCACCACCTATTTTCCTTGAGATAGGAAAATCTCCCTTGGTTTCTGCTAGACTTCAGGTCCTAGGAAATAGTGCATATGTCCTAGGTCTTTCATCTCGAACTCAGAAGCCAGCTCCCTCTTACATTCGTGAATGAGAGGGTTTGCACCTATTAGAAAGAGGTCGTCAAGATATAGCACCAATATGAAAGGCTTGTCATCTATAACCTTAAAGTAAAGGTTAGGGCCAGCTTCACTCCTAGTGAATCCCAACTTCATCAAGTAGCCATCAATCCTCTCATACCATGCTCGGAGTGCTTGCTTTAGCCCATAGAGGGCCTTATTCAACCTACACACATGAGATTCTCGATTATAAATCTCAAATCTTTCGGGTTGCTCCACATAGACCTCTTCTTTGATCGAACAATGTAAGAACACAGTCTTGACATTCATCTGATGTAGGTTCCATCCTTATGAAGCAACAAGGGCTATGATCGAGCGGATGGTGGTATATCGGGCAACAGGTGCAAATATCTCATCAGAGTCTATACCTTCCTTCTGGGAGAAGCCATGAGCGACAAAACGAGCTTTATACTTTTCCGCACTTCCATCAAATGCATGCTTTATCTTGTAAATCCATTTTGAAGTGACAACTACTTTGTCCTAGGGTCTGGGGACCACATCCCAGACATCATTTTTCATAATGCACTCATATTCCTTGATCATAGCATCCTTCCATACTTGATGCTTGACGGCATCTGTAAATGACGAAGGCTCATTTTCGATGATCGTGCTCATGATGGTCAGGTATCCCTGATACCTGTTTGGCTTCTTACTTTCACGAAAGGTTCCTCGGGGTGTAATGTGTCCTTCAGCATCATCAAATGTCCCCCTAAGCCATGAAAGCCTCTTCCTGGAAGAGGAAGGCTCTTGCGGAGGAGGATCAATAGGATCCATAGGTTCTTCCACATTGGGCATCGTCTCATCTTATTTTTCCTTCGGTTCCCTGGTGTCAGCTTCTTTAGATCCCCTTAAAGTAGGAAGATTATCTACCTTGCTAAGAGCCATATCTTCATCAAAGGTGATATCATGACTAATCTCAACTTCCCTTTGACCAACTACATAGATTTTATATCCCTTACTATTTTTGCTATAGCCCATGAAGATTCCTTTCTTTCTAGATGCACCCAATTTATTCCTTTTTTATTTAGGAACATGAAAATATACAGGGCATCCAAAAATTCTAAAATGAGATATATCAAGTTTCTTATCGGTGAAAATTTCTTCGAGAGCCTTGGAACCCAATGCTTGATGAGGGCATCGGTTTTGTACATATATAACGGTATTTGCGGCTTCGGCCCATAGAAACTTCAGAAGTCTTTGATCATGGAGCATAGCAAGGACAACTTCCACAATTGTACGATTCTTCATTTCCGCCACACCATTTTGTAAAGGAAAACTAGTGTCCATTCGGAGCTGCTAGTCCCACTAAGACAGGTAGCTATCTTAGAAACAAACAAACTAAAGTTACTTGCATTTTCCTTTATGAGAAGTAGATGAGAGAGAAGTAGAGAGTACCAACCTCAGTCTTTCGCTTGGCTCCTTACTTGTTTCTTCTCCTCTTTGATAGATATTTGCCACTCCTTCCTCATTTGTCCTGCTTCAAAGACCACCTGTAGAGTCAAAGCAACATAATACCATCAAAGCATAGAGATCTAAAATCATAAACAATATAGAATCAGATATATATTGACCATACAAATGCATATATCAATTCAATATTCAAAGACATACAAGAATATGGAGGAAAAATAAAATAGCTTTATTGATAGAAGTAGTAGAAGAGAGGATTACAACCCATTGATCTGGCTGAGCGCCATCCTCCCAGCATGAAAGCCCTTCTTCACCTCGTGAAAAGCTATATCACCCAACACTATGATGTTCCACAAAGAAACCAACAACACTTCCTTACAAGATGCGAAATTCCATCCTCTGGATCTCTAGGATGAGGGATCCATATATAGATGTTTGCAAGTGGTGAGTCAGCTTTTGGGTTTTTGATTAGTGTCATTTCTCTGATAGTTCTCAATTCCACTTGGATATTTCATGATCCCTTACTCATCCCTGGGCGAATTCAAAGAGGCAAGTGTCACCGGAGAAGTTTCTGGGAGATTCCATGATCATCCACCTTGCAAACTATCTCTACCATTTGTCTACTCTCGCCCATCACACCCCCTATGTGTATTAGGTGGGATGCATCACACTTTGACCATGGAGCAGGTGAGATGGTCCAGTTTTGACCAGTTTTGAGCAATTTTTCATGGAGAACTTCTGGGAGATGATGTAATCAGCTGACCTTGTTCCTTTAGGGTATGAAACAACACTTTTAGGCACTTAGAAGCCCTTGGTTTATGGACATATAAGATTGGGGTTGCAGTGCCCAAATATGTCTATAACAGTTGCCCCCTAAAGCATGAGGTCTTAAATCTTTTGATTTCGAGTGAAATGCTTTATCATGAGGATCCGAGGTTTTTCAAACTAAAAGGTGACCTGTAATAAGATACAATACAATACATTATCTTCATAATATTTTCATGATCTAGCTGAGGCGAGCATTCCCATGCTCAGTTTTATAAATTCATTTCCATGTACATAAGACAGACAACCGTCTGTATGGCAAACTGATGATTCTGGTAGAGCCATCATTTTTTAGCTTGGATGATTATCTGTGTAGCTATGATGTACATTTGATATTTTTATTTTCTTGAATATATCCAAGCCCGGATGGATGAAGCTAGATCCGGGGTCTTCAAACTTGTTCAATCTTCACTTGAAGTACAAATCAATCCATGTGAAAAGATGTTCTGAAGTTGAACATGGAAAGAGATTGCCTGATTACCAGCCAATGATGTAAATTGTTAATAGGCGCGAGAGGAATAACCGATAATGATAATGACCCTCAAGGTACTACAGTAAAAATCACATGGTGTGAAAATGGGACTTGACGTCAAACACCACGCAAAATATTTTGGTTGAAGGCCATTGATGTAAACATGTCGCCAAAAGTGAGAAACTTGCCATTGAGGCATGCAAGCTTCAAAGTACTAAAAGGGTTGTTCCTAACTCAGCTTCTTGGATAATGAGCTGACGTCGACAAGAAGTGACCTGTCGTAGGAGGGCGTTAATGAATCCCACATCTACGACATGAAACGAAGCAAATGATTTTTTGGAAGTGAAAACAATCTGATGATACAAGGTTCAGGGTGGCGGTCATGAAAGAATGAAGGGTGAAGGTATTGTAGTGGATGAGACACAAGCTAGGTTGGTGAATTCTCTGAGTGACTTCTCTTGAACATATCGGTGACACTAAAATGGATTGGTAGCGTTAACCCAAAAAATTGGATGGTATGGTGGACCGATGCTGATAAGACCGGTGAATGGAATAACCCAACCCGACTCAATCATGGTGATGGAGTGAAAGTGTCATGTTCAAGAGCGACTTGCTACCAATAAAGTTTCTTCAAGTTTTCTTCCCAATTTTTCCCCAGTCATTTGTAACCAGTACATCTTTATTTTTGTCAAGCTTGAGGAGGATAACATATGCCTGTTCTATAATTTTCCCTTCGGGCAAACCCGTCGCTATGTTTTAATGAGCCTAGCGACCATGAAACTCGTTCTTGTCTGCATGGACAAGTTTGTCGCTATTTCTTTAATGAGTTTAATGACAAGGATAACTCGGTCCTTTTCAATTTTAGAGAGTCTGAAAAGAGACGGAAAGGAAACTCCAGTAATCCTTTTTCGTAATATAACCTCTTAAGTCTGAAAAAATATAAAATAATATGAAAGGGATTACTTTTCGACAGTTTTAACAAGCCGAACAAGACAAGCGCTCGATATTTTTGTGCAATGATCCCTCAAGTCCAAAAATATTAAAATCTAGAGGAGGGATGGCACTTTCGATCACTTTAACGAGCTGGAGAGGCCAATTTCTCGGTAATCTTTTCATATTTACGAGTAAGATGAAAAGAGCTTAAAGAAGACTCATTTTTTGACGAATGAGTGATGATTTTGGATAGCATCTGGTTCTAGGTAAGGTTTGGAACTTTTCAATCACGGCAATGTAAAGAAGGTGGCTAATAGGATCACTCGTCGCAATTGTTCTTGAAAAGGGGTAAACAATCAAATGGAGGCGTATGATTGGCTAAAAAAGAGTGGAGGTGGTGGTAAGAACACGACCAAGGCTCAAAAGTTGATAATAATGTGATCGCAATGGTTATTTACCGAAGGTGGGTTCATTTTTTAATGAGCTTAAACTCTGGTGGAACATATGCTCATTGCTAGGTTTATTTTTTAACGAGCTTGAACTTCACGTAAAACTACTCATGCTAGTCGTATAATAAGGATGTATTATCAGTAGGTTCATTTTTTAGGGAGCTTTCCCCATTCGCAACTTTGCTCCGGATCCTTTCATTATGCAAGCTAGGAATGACCAATCCTACGAGTTTAAAGGGAGCTTTCCCCATTCACAACTTTGCTCCGGATCCTTTCATTATGCAAGTTAGGAATGACCAATCCTACGAGTTTAAAGGGTTAGGAACCTACAAACTAAGAAAATAAATGGTCGCTTTTGACTTGCATGCAAAAAGGTTTGCATGCCCCCAGGTATAGCGAAGTAGAGTTTCCAGGTTACCATACAGAAGTTCTTGCATCCACAAGATGGTTCCCTTGTGCAGCAAACAGAAACACTTCCTGGGCTTTGTCCATCGAAATGGACGAAGGTGATTCTAGCTCCAATCGCCTAACCTTGATGAGGGAATCTTATTCCAGTCTAATCCCATTTTCCTAAACGGATGGGTGTGTCAGACTAGTCATATATCCTCCGCGGAAACCTACCCTATACCTAAATTTTTCCTGCCGAAGCAAACCAGGGTGCATGCCCTCTAGGTTTTAATCACAATCACCGAATCACTCGTGCTCATCAGGTGGATGGACTAGAGATTGATGAGACATTCCTTGCGCAAAAAGACCAGTTAGGGATGGCACTTGACTATTAGCTATGTGTGAATCAGGGAATGAAAGTTGGTCTATGCGCTGGACCACTCTGCCTTCATGCGGAAAACACATCACTCGAAAGAGTGAGGAAACAATAGCTCCCATGCTATAAATATAGTCACACCCAAGGAGTATATTGTAATCTAAAGGTCCTTGGACTACCATTACGTTCAGGTAGACGGTTTTCCTTCTCAAAGTTATAGGCAAATTTGGAAGGATCCCTAATGGTTGACTGGTTCCTTTGTTGAAGCCTGTCAGATTTCGCATCTTAGGTAGAAGAGATGGCGAACCAAGAGCTTTCCAAGCAGTTGAGGAAATGATACTCACAAAAGCCCCTTCATCTATGATAGTACCGACCATGACCATTCTGTAAGCTTGCACTATGATTCGGAATGGTACATTAGATGGTAGATGGGGTCTGCCTAGTAGATTCCAATTGAAGGAAACAACTAGCTTGCTTGGAGGTGGGACCAAATAAACGACCGAATACATCTCTAACGAACTTCCTTCCTACGGTAAAGGAATGGGTAGATTTCCCCCATGTTCATCAGATTCTGTGTTTATGAAAAGAATTTGAACGGTGTCGTTCTCATTCTCTTTGGTAACTATATCATCTGAAGGTAGACTTTCTGACGACAACACTGGGTCAACTACCGTCTCGACCTATTGACTTTGGTCTGGTGTGGACTCAGAGGGTTTATCTTCAATGATAGATGCTTCGACTGACCACAAAGGTGTGTCAGTCAGATTTTCAACTAGTGATGGACTCGGCAAGAGTTTCTTGTATCCAAGAGGAAGCCGTAGCGGTGAAGCAAGACGATTATCCAAGACTCTTTTAGCTTCATCTAGGAAGGGACAATGGTGGATGGCATGATTTCCTTCACACAGTCTACAAGGAATTTTAGATCTTCCTTTCTGTCCAATGACTTCATTTTCACTAGTTGACAGTGTACTTTCAACATGATCGTCAGAGGTTGAGGACACCAGATTGTGCAAGTGGGGAGACCAGTCCCTTAAGATTCATGGGATGCAAGGACAATCTCAATGATAGTGGTCCCTTTGCAAATGACACATGGAGATTTATGTTTGGACGGTGCAGTGTGTGGATTTTCGCTAGATGATGTTTGGTTGCCCCCTTTTGCCGTTGGCTTCTTCTTCTTCTTCTCCTTCCCTTTCTTCTTCTTCTCAGTTACTTGGTTTTTAGCTTTACTAGCTTCACAAAGTGAAGAGGAAGAAGGAGAGGGAGAAACAAACGAAGTAGAAGGTTGGGGGGTAACTCCAGTATCATCTGGTTGCTGATTTGATTGCTCAAGAAAAACGGTGCTTTGAACGATAGAGGTCGAGAAGAGCCATACTGGCATGCCAATTGTCAGTCCTGGAAGGGACAATGTGGCCATATGAGGTGCACCAACATCTCCCCAAGAGGAGAAAGGACTAGGATTCCCCCCAAAGGGAAATTCTTGGTTGGTGGAATCCATCTTCTCAACCTAAGATCAATGAGGGAACAGGGATTTTATTCCGATTAAAATAAATTTTATGACGCTTTGACACAACTTGCTTTTTCAATTTTTAAGAGTCAAGAAAAAGCTAAAGATGACTCCAGTCGCCTTCAATTTTTAATGAGCCTGAAGTGACAAGTGCTCAGATGGACTTTTTCTTTTAAGGAGTCTGAAAAGGAATGAAAGTGACTACTCTGGAAATCTAGACAAAGGGATTACCAAACCAATCGCAAAACTACAGAATACTTTTTACAGTACGGCAGTCAATCTTCCCGAATGTGGTGTTCAGTGCATTGCGATCGATAGGGCGGCAGACACAGCTTCCTAAGGATAAGGGATATAGCCTATTGTGGTCTCCCAATATATAATCGACGGTACGTGGGAGCACAAGTCCGTACTGGCACTTGTCTCAAAGAGGAGGAATCACCCAACCTACGATGAAAGCGATAGTTGCCATGCCTTACGACGCCGCAATACGTCTCTAGCCTAGACTTCTAAATGTTGTGCGTTAGGTTCCAAAGCATCTTTATGTTCATAGAAATTTATTTTACAATTGATCTTTCTTAAGAAGTTTGCCTTTAAGGTTCATCGCGTGATGTAGATATACAACTCCTAAATATGCAATCTAAGATGATAAACAGACGTTTACTTTCTCTTTTTGCAATGAAAATATAGCTACTAAGGAAAGAGAAGTGAAATTATTTCAACATAGAGCAGAGAGCACACACTAAGATGCACTGTCATAAATCAATCTCCACAAGCAGTCTAAATGCAAATGCACGTGCATGTATTTGTTTTCCGCTTTCTTAATGTGTGAATGACAAAAAAAATGCTAAGTACAAATTTGAATTATGTTTTCAAAGTGACAATACTAACAATTTTCTTTTCAAAAGACGAAAGGAAGATAAGGACGACACTTTGCTATTTTGAATTGAAAACTGCTTTTGACACTTGAAATACTATTAATCCAAATCAAATACAAGAGTAACAATGTAATCGACTATCAAAAAGAGGAGGATTCTTTTCATTGACTGAAAACAACACTTGCGACACTTTCAAATCAAAATACGACAGTTCAATTAAGCTATTATTTGTAAAGGAGAACTGTAAAGGCGAAAAATACATAAAAACATTCACAATTCTTTGTACAATGGAGGCTGAATAATGCAAAGGAAGGGAGTTTCAACAGTGGTATACTAATCACAGACAGTAAAAATCCTGAATAAAGTTGAAGAGAGTGAAGAAAAACCAAAATACGGAGGAAGAAACAGTCTTATCTGATCATCGCACCTGTAACACAGGGAAACAGGGATGCATCTCACCTACAACACACGAGAGGTGTGATGCATCCAGACTATCAAAAGGAGACAGTGCGATGGTCCAAGGACGAGACTTTAACTTTTTTTTTGGTCATAGTTTGCAGCTTAGTTCAGGTATTTAGGTTGAGCTAATGATAGTCAGTAAATACAAAACATAGGGGCTGATCTAATGAGGTTACTTGAGCCACCACCAGGGCACTTAGGATGTTTGCAAGTCAGATGTTTAATTCATAAACTAACCCGGAGATTGACTGAAGCAGCATTTCTACTTTGCAGTTGCATAGCAAAAGCAGTTCGAAGGCTAGCTGGCATAACCTCCGGCTCCATTTTTAGTTTATAAAGTAAACAAACTAGAAACAAGCAAACAAGCTATTTTCTCCCCAGTGGAGTCACCATTTTGTTATCGGGAAAACTAGTGTCCATTCAGAGCTGCTAGTCCCACTAAGATGCGTAGCTATCTTAGAAACAAACAAACTAAAGTTACTTGTGCTTTCCTTTATGAGAAGTAGATGAGAGAGAAGCAGAGAGTACCACGCTCAGTCTTTCGCTTGGCTCCTTGCTTGTTTCCTCTCCCATTTGACAAATCTTTGCCACTCCTTCCTCATTTGTCCCGCTTCAAAGAACATCTGTAGATTCAAAGCAGCATAATACCATCAAAGCATAGAGATCTAAAATCATAAACAATATAGGATCAGATATATATTGACCATACAAATGCATATATCAATTCAATATTCAAAGACATACAAGAATATGAAGGAAAACTCAAATATCTTTATTGATAGAAGTAGTAGAAGAGAGGATTACAACCCATTGATTTGACCCAGCACCATCCATCCAGCATGAAAGCCCTTCTTCACCTCATGAAAAGCTAGATCACCCAACACTATGATGTTCCACAAAGAAACCAACAACACTTCCTTACAAGATGCAAAATTCCAGCCTCTGGATCTTTAGGATGAGGGATCCATATATAGATGTTTGCAGGTGGGTGAGTCAGCTTTTGGGTTTTTGATTAGTGTCATTTCTCTGATAGTTCTCAATTCCACTTGGATATTTCATGATCCCTTACTCATCCCTGGGCGAATTCAGAGAGGCAAGTGTCATAGGAGAATTTTCTGGAAGATTCCATGATCATCCACCTTGCAAACTGTCTCTGCCATTTGTCTACTCTCACCCATTGCACCCCATAGAAGGGATTTTTAGTATGCATCACACCCCCCTTGTGTATTAGGTGGGATGCATCGTACTTTGACCATGGAGCAGGTGAGATGGTCCAGTTTTGACCAGTTCTGAGCAGTTTTTCATGGAGAACTTCTAGGAGATGATGTAATCAACTGACCTTGTTCCTTTAGGGTATGAAACAACACTTTTAGGGACTTAGAAGCCCTTGGTTTATGGACATATAAGATTGGGTTTTTAGTTCCAAAATATGTCTATAACACTCCCTCCCACTCTTTGTCTCTGTCTTTTCTCTGTCTCAGCACTGCCTACCTCTGCCTCTGTCATTCAGTGGCTTTTAAGCCGATCGACATTGTCTATTTGTTTCCTCTTCTAGGCTCTCTAGCTCCTGGCCTCTATCTGCTCAAATTCCCTCTAAGCATTAAATAATCACTATTAAACATCTTTGGGTATGTTGGCCACCTATTTTTTAACGAAATGGACCATCGGCGCCTTTGAAATCCCCAGAATAGTCATTCTCTGTTTACACAGAGAAATACACTAAAACACATGAAAATCCGCAAAACTACCATTTATCGAACCTGAAATATTATCAATTCTGCCCTAGAACTCCATCAAGTCCACCTTTATATCGCTATCTCATATCCACTGTTGATCTGAGTGATCTTGATCCAATGGTTGAGATTCATTTTGGGTGGCTAAGACGTATGGAGATTACTTGCCCGAAAAGGTGGTTTTCTCAAGCCACGTGTCGGCCAGTGGATGGGATCAGGCGAAGCCCATCCAATACCACTTACCGCCTAAGGCCCACCCGAAATCCCACTCATTACGGAACTCAAATGAGATAAAACTTCATATATATCCCTTTCGGGTCCGTTTTCAACGCATCGAGCGTGTTTCCTTTGTTTTTCATCTATTTAACAAAAATGAAAAATATATTGAAAAAACTCTTTTACCAGACTTGAAATATTATCAAATTTCATCCATAATCTTATTGGGTCTGGCTATCGCAGTCACATTTGTTATTAGCCCCACTCCCTTGCATTGCTTCAATGCAATTTTGTGATGTGACATGTCGCAATCACATATTGCAAAGTCCCTAGGCCGTTGGTAGCGCTCCTTTGTATTGTGTCGACACGATATTACAAGTTAACCTAGTCCATCGATCTACGTGCTTGATTGATGGTCCTCGTTAACCTACATTGATCACTGTAGAAACTTTCACATGCTTGCCTTCGCCGATTGCAATATGTAGATCAGATCTAGACCATTGATTGGCCAGATCCGACAACTCCTATGTGTCGTTCTTTTGACCTCTGTTAGGCCTGTTTTGCACTGTTTCTTAATGTTTTTCGCTCCTGATAGTGTTTTCCACCATTTTTAAAGGTTCATCCTTATGCGATAACTTTTTATTTTGAATACTTAGAGGGTGTTTTCAATCCATTTTGGATCATGCCTTCCCACTGAAAAAACTTTTGGACCACCAAAAGTTGGTTTTTAAGCATGATCAAGTGAGGATATAGCTTCCTCACTTGTCCAATCTCTATCCATCGTGCATTACTTAGCTTTGAACATTTGAATCTGATTCTCAGGTAATCAACATCCCCTTTGCATGTAGTTCTCACCTTCCTGTCCAGAATTGTGTCTTCCTGCAATTCATTGAGATATTCAGGCAACAGATCATCAATACAAGGAAACTGACTTTTCTCTTCGAGATCTTTAATCAATGAAGGTTCATATAGTCTCAAGTTCTCTACATTAATCACTAAATAGATATGAAGCTGGAAAATCAAGGCAAAAAGCGTTTTCACCAATTTTCTCAACTATCTTGAAAGGCCCATAACTTATTGGCTTCAACTTCTTATCTCCACCTTGCATTTTGTCTTTGCTGATGCACAGCCAGACTTGATCACCAACTTGGAAGCTATGCTCAATTCGATGCTTATCATGCCTTGCCTTGTACTTGGACTGGCTTCTTTCCAGCTATTCCTGCACTGCCTGGTGAATTTCTTGGATCTATTCAATGAACTTGGTTGCTTTATCCACATCATTGTGTCCATCAACTGCTATGTCTTTTCCAAAGACAAAATCCAAGGGAGACCTTGGTGTGAAACCAAAATAAGTCTCAAAAGGAGATCTCTGTGTAGAAGAGTGCTTGGCACGGTTGTAAGCATGTTGCACATAACACAAATGTTCATCCCAAAGCTTGGGATGCTTGTTGCAATAGCCCCTGAGCAACTAGATCACTATCCTGTTGACCACCTCTGTTTGGCCATCTGTTTGTGGATGAAATGTTGTGCTCTTCTTCAATCTGGTGTCCATCAATTCCCAAATACTTGACCAAAACTTCCCAACAAATCAGGAATCTCGATCAGATACAATGGAAGTGGGTAACCCAAAATGAACCCATACATGTTGAAAGAACGACTTCGTTGTCTGTTCAGTTGTAACCTTCTTGTTACAAGGTATTAAAATACACATTTTGCTGAACCTGTCCACAATAACATATAAATAGTCATGACCTTTTCTAGATTTTGGCAATCCCCCAACAAAGTCCATGGAAACACTTTCCCAAGGACGAGAAGGAACTGGTAGTGGACTGTACAAGCCTAATTTTCTATTATGGGCTTGCTTTTAGCACACATGGTACACCCTTTGATATATATAGAAACTGTTTCATGCATTCTTGGCCAATAACAAAACCTTTGCAGCTATGCAACTGTTTTACTTACACCAAAATGACCTTAAATGAGAGAAGTATGTGCTTCTCGGATTATGTTAACTCTTTCAGTTTGTGGAATGCATAAATTTCCCAAATGATGCAAGAGTTGGTCCTTAACATAATAATCCAATTCTTCTACTTGTTTGCCATGACTTAAAGTGGCATATACATCTTTAAAATCTACATCTTGAGCATATTGTTCAATGTAGCTTTCATCCATTACTAATTTATGCTTAAGTATAGTAGATGCATTTCTAATTGCTCTAGATAGCATATCTGCCACCTTATTGTGTATGCCCTTCTTATATTTGATGATAAGATGAAACTGTTGTAGAAACCCATCCACCTATAGTGTCTTGATTGCTGCAATTTAGTTTGTGAGTGCAAATATTGTAGTGGTTAATGATCTATATGGGTGATTGTTTCTTTGCCCATTAAGTAATGTTTCCATCTTTTCACACTCTATAATAATGCATACAATTCTATATCATATGTGGGATAATTAACTACTGCATAATTAAATGTCTTAGAATGATAGCATATGGGTTTACCATGTTCCATCAATACTGCTCCCATGGCATAGTCACTGGCATCTGTTTCAATCTCAAATGGTCATTGAAGATCTAGCAGTGCTAGTACTGGTGCTATACTAATTTTTCTTTTAAGGTGTCGAAGGATTTTTGTTGTTTGCCTCCCCACTAAAACACCTTGTTCAATCCTATTAAAGCATGTAAAGGAGTTGAAATCAAGGAGAAGTTAGCAATAAACTTTCTCCAATATTGTGCTGCTCCTAGGAAGCTCCTAACTTCTGTAGCAAATTTGAGTTTAGGCTAGTTCACAATGACTTCAACCTTAGAGGGATATATCTTCAAATCACCACCCCCTATAATATGACCCAAATAATTTAAAGATGTTTTGCCGAATTCACATTTTGATAACTTCACATAGAGATTTTCTCTTTTCAAAACATCTAAAGTCTGCTTTACATGCTTCAAATGTTCTTCCCGTGTTTTACTGAAAACAAGAATGGCATCTAAATATAAAATTACAAAATCATCAATAAAAGGCCTGAGTACATCATTCATAACTCTCATGAAAGTGGCAAGATCATTAGTTAAGCCAAAAGGCATAACCAACCATTCATACAACCCTTGCTTTGTTTTGAAAGCAGTCTTCCATGCATCTTGTTCTGCTACTCTGACTTGATGATAGTCACTACGCAAGTCCAACTTGGAAAAGTAAACTGCCTCTTTCAGCTGATCTAATAGATCATCAATGCGAGGAAGAGGATAACGATTCTTTATCATTATTTTATTCAGTGCTCTGTAATCAATGCACATCCTCCACGAACCATCTTTATTTCTCACCAACATGATTGGAGATCTACATGGTGTTGTGCTTGGTCTTATGAGCCCTTTATCGAGCAGCTCCTGTACCTGCTTCTTCATCTTTGCATTCTCTAAAGCGGATAACCTGTACATTCCTATGTTAAGCAATGGATTATCTTGTTGCAAATGAATATCATGTACTATTTCCTTTTTGGGTGGCAGACCTTTAGGTTCTTGAAATAGGATATCATATTCTGAAACAACTTTAACTAAATCAAATTTCTATTTAGCTTCACAACCTTGAAATACATTGATTTTATTAGGGTTCTTTTCATTTACAACCATCAGTAAAAATTGCTTGCATGAGTTTACAATTATTTTCATCTACCCTGAGTTTATGAGAGAATAGTTATCTTTGAGTTTATGAGCTCTTACAATATATTCTATTCCATCTTTAGTGAGTTGATACTTATTTTTAGCTCTATAGAATATAGCTTTTCTATCATACAAGTAAGGACTTCCTAAAACAATACCACATATATCCAAGGGAACTATATCTAACTCAACCTCATCTACAAATGTTGACCCAATAGAAAACCTCAGTTTACATTGTCTAGTCACTTGTAGCTTTGCTTTATCGAAAAACCCAACCTAATGGATATGGCTTCTTGTGAGGTGTCGTTATTAAGCCCAACTTCTTTACAATCATTTCAGAAATCAAGTTTACTTGTGATCCACTATCAAATAAAGTATCAATATTTTGATGCTTGGAAATAACTCTAATATGAAAAATCTCATGCCTTTTCCTCTCATTATCTTCATTATCAATAGATTGTGCAAAATTACTAGTAGATGCTTCAGAATTTTTACCTTTTATACCTGTGGCTGTGACTGTATTTCATCACCTGAGTCTGACCCCAAGTCTTTCTGAATAGCAACAGTAGTATAATTCTTCTTACCACCGAACTTTTTGGGTTTTAGCTCTGGATGCAAAGACCAGCAATGTTCATCATCGTGTCCATCCTTCTTGTAGTGAGTGCATGAAGGTTTGTCTTTTTGTACAACGTTTGAATTCCTCTCTTTTCATCTCAACTTCTTATTTTCCTTATTTTTGCTTGCAGAGGGTTTTGATGATCCCCCAATCTCTAGGTTCACATTCTTGCCTCTAGCCTCTAGATGTGTAGCCTGAACTGATACATCATCTAGGCTAGTGGGATTAAACATGAGAATGGTGTGATTCAAATAGCTATGTAGACCACCTATATACTTCAACAAAGTTTCAAGTGAGTCTAGAGATATGCATAAAGTTAAAGCTCTTTTTCTAAATTCCTAGTTATAGCTTTGTATACTTTGGCCCTTTAATTGGTGAAGAGTTTGCCAACTCATCATTGTTTGTTGCATATAAGCTAGAGGATAGAACTGTTTTTTAATGGCAGAAACAAATTCATTCTAGGTAGAAATAATTTTACCATGCTTCTTCAAATCAACTTGTGTCCTGCCTTCCCACCACACAGTGCAATTCCTCCAAGGAGAAGGCTACCCAGCTGAATCTTTGTCCTTTTGAATCAATGTTCTACACCCTGCACTATACATCAATCTGTCTAATCCAGTTATCTAGCTTTTTTGCATTTAATTCTCCATCGTAGATTGGAAAATCAATCTTTACATCTAATTTAATCAAAGTTGTTTTCTTCTTTTTCTTTTTAGGGCTAGAATGAGATGTTAGTGGAGGAGATGATGGAGGAGGCTCTTCCTCTTTCCCTTTGCCCTCTGAATGGGCATATAGAGAAGGTTCCTCTACTCCTTTGCCTTGTTTGGGTGTTGAGGTGCTTTCACCTCGATCCTTCTTAAATTCTCGATACATTTCTTCCACCATGGCTTGCATGGCCATAAAGATGTCCATGAACTGAGATTTTGATTCCAATGGGACTTCTCCGGCCATTCTCTTCTAAGAGTAGACTCTTCCAATATCTGGATTAGCCTCAACAAGATCTCCTTCTCCTAGCTTGAGCTTTGACCTAGTTAGCATTCAACAATCCAACACAAGCTTGTCTAATCTTAGCAAACCTAAAGCTCTGATACCACTTGATCTAAAAATGAAATCTTAGATTACTTTTAAGGTATTACAGACCCATGTGCATGGATTTGCCTATATTACTTAGTGCAATAGATCGATAAGATTGTGAATAATATAGACAATGAGAAATTAGAGAAATATAATAGACAAACACACATAGCACAACAAGTTTAATATGGAGTTCACCAAAAACTCTTGGGCTACACCTCCTAGTCTAGCCTTGGTGACCTCTCTATTATGTCTTCAAGAGCAGAGTTTTACAAAATGTGAGCTCAAATTGAGTCTCAACACAACAGATACAAAACAACAGGAGTTTGCTTGAATCCCTCAAGCCTTTCTGAGTACACAGACTCTCCCTCTCACTCTCTGTATTTTTCTTTGCTCTGTCTCAGCACAGCCTGCCTCTGTCTCTGTCATTCAGTGGCTTTTAAGCCAATCGGCGATGTCTGTTCATTTCCTCTTATGGGTTGTTTGGCTCTTAGCCTCTGTCCACTCAAATTCCCTCTGAGCGTTAAATAATCATTTTTAAACATATTTGGGTATGGTGGCCACCTGTTTTTTAATGGAATGGACCATCAGTGCCTCTGAAATCCCCAGAATAGTTGTTCTCTATTTACACAGAGAAATACAGTAAAACACGGGAAAAAATTTCAAAACTGTCATTTATCGAACCTAAAATATTATCAAATTTTCCCTAGAACTCCATAAGGTCCGCCTTTATATTTCTATCGCATATCCATTGTTGATCTGAGTGATCTTGATCCAACTATTGAGATTCATTTCGGGTGGCTAAGGTGTACAGAGATTACCCGCCCGAAAAGGTGGTTTTCTCATGCCACGTGTTGGCTAGTGGATGGGATCGGGTGGAGCCCGTCCAATACCACTTATCGCCTAAGGCCCACTCGAAATCCCACTCATTACGGAACTCAAATGAAATAAAATTACATATATATCCCTTTCGGGTCCGTTTTCATCGCATCGGGCGTGTTTCCTTTGTTTTTCATTTATTTAATGAAAATGCGAAATATATTGAAAAAAACTTTCACTAGACTTGAAATATTATAAAATTTCACCCATAATCTTATTGGGTCCAGCGATTGTAGTCGCATTTGTTATCGAACCCGCTCCCTTGCATTGCTCCGATGCGACATGTCGCAATCACAAAGTCCCTGGGATGTTGGTAGCGCTCCTTTGTATTGTGTCGGCGCAATATTGCGAGTTAACCTGGGTCATCGATCTGCATGCTTGATCGACGGTCCTCATTGACCCGCGTTGATCGTTGTAACAACTTTCATATGCTCGCCTCCAATAGCCTCTGCCTGCCTTCGCTAATTGTGATATGCGGATTGGATCTGGACTGTTGATCAGCCAGATCTGACAGCTCCTATGCGTCATTCTTTTGACCTCCGATAGGCCTGTTTTCCATTGTTTCTTCATGTTTTTAGCTCCCGATAGTGTTTTCAGCCATTTTTAAAGTTTAATCCTTATGTGATAGTTTTTTATTTTGAAGACTTAGAGGGTGTTTTGGATCCATTTTGGATCACGCCTTCCCACTAAAAAAGATTTTGGACCACCAAAAGTTGATTTTTAAGCATTGATCAACTGAGGGTACAACTTCCTCACTTGTCAAAACACTATCCATTGTGCACTGCTTGGATTTGAACCTTTGAGTCCGATTCTTAGGTACTCAACATTCCCTCTGCGCGTAGTTCTCACCTTCCTGTCCAAAACTGTGTCTTCCTGTAGCTCATTGAGATATTCAGGCAACAGATCATCAATAGAAGGCAACTGAATTTACTCTTTGGGATCTTTAATCAATGAAGGTTCATATAGCCTCAAGTTCTCTACATCAATGACTGAATAGATATGCATATAAGCTAGCAAATCAAGGCGAAAAGCGTTTTCACCAATTTTATCAAGTATCTTGAAAGGCCCATACCTTATTGGCTTCGGTTTATTACCTTCACCTTGCATTCTGTCTTTGCTGAGGTACAGCTAGACTTGATCACCAACATGGAAGCTATGCACAATTCGATGCTTGTCATGCCTTTCCTTGTACTTGGCCTGGCTTCTTTCTAGTTGTTCCTACACTACCTAGTGAATTTCTTGGATCTGTTCAATGAACTTGGCTACTTTGTCCACATCACTATGTCCATCAACTGCTATGTCTTTTCCAAAGACAAAATCCAAGGGAGACCTTGGTGTAAAACCAAAACAAGTCTCGAAACGCAATCTCTGTGTAGAAGAGTGATTGGGATGGTTGTAAGCATGTTGTAGATAACACAAATGTTCATCCCAAAGCTTGGGATGCTTGTTGCAATAGCCCCTGAGCAACTAGATCACTGACCTGTTAAACACCTTTGTTTGGCCATTTGTTTGTAGATGAAATGTTGTGCTCTTTTTCAATCTGGTGTCCATCAATTCCCATAGACTTGACCAACACTTCCCAACAAATCGAGAATCTCAATCAGATACAATGGAAGTGGGTAACCCAAAATGAACCCATACATGTTGAAAGAACAACTTCGTTCTTTTTTTAGCTGTAACCTGATTGTTACAAGGTATTAAAATACACATTTTGTTGAACCTGTCCACAATAACATATAAATAGTCATGACCTTTTCTAGATTTTGGTAATCCCCCAACAAAGTCCATGGAAACACTTTCCCAAGGACGAGAAGGAACTAGTAGTGGAGTGTAAAAGCCTAATTTTCTATTGTTGGGCTTGCTTTTAGCACACATGGTACACCCTTTGATATATCTAGAAACTGTTTCATGCATTCTTGGCCAATAACAGAACCTTTGCAGTTGTGCAACTGTTTTACTTACACCAAAATGACCTGATATAAAAAAAGTATGTGCTTCTCGGATTATGTTAACTCTTTCAGTTTGTGGAATGCATAGCTTTCCCAAATGATACAAGAGTTGGTGCTTAACATAATAATCCAATTCTTCTACTTGTTTTCCATGACTTAAAGTGGCATATACATATTTAAAATCTATATCTTGAGCATATTGTTCAATGTAGCTTTCATGCATTACTGAGTTATGCTTAACTATAGTAGATGCATTTATGATTGGTCTAGATAACATATCTGCAACCTTATTGTGTATGCCCTTCTTATATCTGATGACAAGATGAAACTACTGTAGAAAACCCATCCACCTATAGTGTCTTGATTGCTGCAATTTAGTTTGTGAGTGCAAATATTGTTACACAAAAAATTGTCACCATGACTTTCTACAGTTTGTATGAGTCCATCAACACTCATACATACCTCCTTTGCAAGTCTTAAACCTCAGCTCTTCATGTCAAGCCTTGAAAATGGGAGAAAGACCTTAAAAATATCTCAAATCCTGGTTTTTCACTTTCTCCTAGCATTGCTTGCGGTGCCGCACCTAATGGTCATGTTTCCTACGAACCTGACCGCTCTGTATATTGAGTAATGAGTGCGAACCCCTGTAAAAGTTAAAAAGGCATGAGTTCATTCTTAAAATCTCATCTTGGGTCACTTCTAGACACTTCTAGAAGGAATATTACGCTGGCAAGTTCGCTCCACCTTGATTCATCGATTCCATAACTAAGGGAGCTAACTCCATGATATGAGGTGCTTATCCCATTGAAGGAGGAACTTATCCCTTCAATGGTGGACCTGCAACTTCCTCCATTTGCACTATAAATTCATGCATTGCGCTGGTTGTAGAGGAGGTTGAAAGCTGAAGATTCTTGAGGATAAATGCTGCTGAAAACTAGGCTTCCTTTTTGAGCTTGTGAGAGGAGAGATCACATACCTTTCATGTCATTTGGGAAGTGAGTGAGGTTTGTCAAAGTAGAGGACACTCCTGCTAGACCTTGGAAAGAACTTGTGCAACACCAAGGCAAAGGCTGTAAGGTTCTTTTATTCATAAATTTAATACAATCAAGTGTGTTTTTCTCAATGAACTGTCTCTAATGGTTTGTTTTATGAGCTCCTTGATCTTCATAATGAACATTTTTTGTTATACGCAAGTATGCTTTGATGTGTGCTTGTTTGTGTATGCAGGTTATTAAACGAGAACTGCTTGAAGCTCTTGGGATAAAACTACCTCAAACAAGTGTTGGACCGAGGTAGGGTCTATTACACTTCTTAGTATTCATTAATGAATTGAAACATGTTTAGAGAAAAGTAGATTTTCTTGTGCTCTTTGTTTCTAGATATCATTAGATACTAGGGAGATCAGTCTTGTCCACAAGAACGATTTATCCAGCCAACAAATTGGCAACTCCACTAGGGAATGGTTTGGTTTTGGTTTTGATTTGTCTTTGCTTTGACTTGAGAAACTTACGTTTTTGTTTCTAATTTTTCCTTGTGTTGGGAAGGTAAATCCCCTCTACGGATAGAGGCGATCCCTACTAGCCCAGAACGGGTCTAGCAACAATCAAACAATGCTATCACGCAAGTTCCTAATTGCAAATAAAAGGTAGGTG
>APFE030443166.1:3483-17250 GCA_000404065.3 Pinus taeda | reverse complement strand
GTCAAAGGTTCACAAACACTCGTTGTTTTGAAGGATCCTTTTCCAAATCAAGACAGTAAAATGATAGGCTCTTCCTCTAATGCCTTGTAAGAACCCATAATGATGATGTCACATGTAAGGATTGCGATACGATCACAAGATTACGGGAGTAAAAGTCCTTTTGGTGGAAAGGAAGCTGAATCTTCTAATTCCAATCCATCAACCTCAGCTCCATCTAGTTATGATCCACTACAGATCGAGAAACCCAATCCCGACTTAGTAATCAAACCGCCTGCTAAGGGTATACTTCGAAAGTCAGATTTCAATCCACATGCGAGAGCTGCTCAGAACTATAACATTGTTGAAGATTTAGCTGTTTCACCTTCAACAATGTCGGCTTTGGAAGTGATGCAATCATGTCCAGCACAACGTAAAATTCTACTGTCGGCTATAGGAGTTGTTGATCTTCAGGACTCAAACCTCATAGTCTTTGATTTAGAAAATAGTACACCTCGTCTTCCTCATCAAATGGCTTTCCAGATTCCAGAGTTAGTAAAAAACAGACCTTGTATTAGGACTGTGATTGATGAGGGAGCTTCCACGTGTATTATGTTCATATAGTGTTGGAAAACCCTTGGTTTTCCTACGCTTAATCAATCCCCAACAATTTAAAGGCCTTTGATGGCTGAGGGTTTCATCCTTATGGCATTCTACAGGACTTGCCTATAGGGGTTGAAGGAAAAACCATTAATCTAGATGTGGAGGTGGTTGATGCCCCTCTAGATTACAACCTTCTTTTGGGTCGTAGTTGGTCTTACGCCATGACTGTTGTTATTTCATCGGTCTTTCGTCTTATTAAGTTCCCACATAATGGAAAGATCGTAACAATAGATCAGTTAACTTATTTCTCGTCCGACCCATCCTCTGCTGAGAGTATTCAACATGTTGGAAAAACCGCTATCCCTTATAAGGATGTTGGAGTAGGATTAGTTAAAGATTCGGGTTTACTCGGAAATTTTTCATTTCCTCCTCCCAATGTACAGTCTCCTTTCGCAACCATTCATATGATTTCGTCAAAATCCATTGTTCTTGACGATCCTTGGATCGTTCCATTCGATTCCAAGGTGGACTCTCTTGGCGATGCCATGCCTTTGAGTCCCTTTGAAGTTGTTTATCAGGCAGTACAGTCGTTTTCCGACTCAAATTCAACCAACCCTGATCTAATGAATGAGATCAATTGGAAATCACTTTCAATCTCAGCCTCAGAGTCAACAACCTTTTCAGAAACCGTTCACACTGATGAACAAATTCGGGAACTATTGTCTGTTGATGCATTGCCATGGGAAGATATTCATCGTCGGTCTTCGTTTTTACCTGAGATTGATTTTGAAAATGATTTTTCATCCATTTTTACCGCTGAATCTGTCAAAGAACCGTAGAATCCATTGAAACATCCTGATTCTGAACAAAATTTAGCCAATATTTCTCGCATGGTTCCTATCGACCTTTCAGTCAAACCTGGGATTGTTGAAAACATTCACATAGGTGCTTCTTGTACAGACACTGAAGTCAACACATATAAAGCCCTATTTCAATAATTCCGCGACGTGTTTGCCTGGTCCTATGCGGAAATGCCAAGAATTGATCCTTCAATCGTTGTTCATGAGATCAAAACCTACCCGGATGCTAAACCCGTCCGGCAACGGTTGTGTCAAATACACCCACGAAAAGCTGCTGCCATCAAAACCGAAGTTGAGAAATTACTTAAAGCAGGTTTCATTTATCCAATTCCTTTAACGGATTAGGTATTGAATATTGTTTTAGTTAATAAAAAACAAGGGACAATAAGAATATGCATCGACTATAGGGATATTAATCGTGCTTGTCCCAAGGACAATTATCCCACACCCTATATCAATCAAATTATCGATGATTGTGCCGGCAGTGAAACTTTCTCCTTTATGGATGGATTTTCCGGTTACAATCAAATTAACATTCTACCTGCAGATCAACCAAAAACAACATTCATCTGTCCATGGGGGACATTTGCTTATTGCAAGTTACCTTTTGGACTGAAGAACGCCGGGGCAACTTTTCAAAGGGCCATGTCTTATGCGTTTCATGACATCAAGCACATTGTGCAGCCCTATGTCGATGATTTACCAGCTCATTCATTACGAAGAGCCGACCATCTCACTCACTTACGAGACATTTTCATGAGATGTAAGCATTATCGGATTAGGCTGAATCCACACAAGTCCGTTTTCTGTATCGAAACGGGTCGGTTACTGGGATTTGTTGTATCCAAAGTCGGCATTCGCGTCGATCCTTCAAAGGTCGAAGCCATCGTCAAGTTACCACCTCCTTCGACTCTTCGCCTACTCCAGAGTTTTCAAGGGAAAGAAAATTTTTTACGTCATTTCATTCCTAACTACACCGAGATTACAAAAGGTTTTACCCGGTTGTTGAAACAAAACACTCTGTTCTTTTGGGATGAGATTGTTGACAAATCTTTTGATGCTCTAAAACAGGCGTTGACCCATGCGCCATTATTGCATCCTCCCAACTACAACGAGGATTACTGCTTGTACCTCGCCACTTCCCATTCCACTATTGGGATGCTTTTAGTTCAACAAGATGAATTCGAAAGTGAACATGTGATATATTATCTTAGTCGGACCCTAACTCCCACTGAGTTAAAATATTCACATGTGGAGAAACTGGCCTTAGCTGCAATCCAAGCTGTTCAGTGCTTTCGTCACTACATTTTGCTACGCAAAACCACTGTCATTTCTGACTGTAACGCTATGCAATACATTTTGACTAAACAATTGCTAGGGGGCAAGTATTCCAAATGGATTGTTATCATGCAGGAATTTGACTTGGAATTTGAGAATGTGTGACTTCCCTCGTGCCAATACCGAACATGTGGCAGATGAATCCTTGTTCCTTATCAGCATCGTTGATCCATGGTACGGAGATATCATTGTCTATCTCCAAACCCAATCTTTTCGGCCAGATACATCATGATCTCAACGCCAGAAAATACGATTCCAATCCCAACCTTACAATATTATAGGAGATACATTTTATCTTCGTGGGGTGGATTCTGTTTTCCGTCATTGCCTTACTCATGATGAGACTAAGAAGGTTCTTAATGACTGCTACTCTGGAGCGTGTGGCGGTCATATGTCTGGGTATGCCACAGCCCAAAAGATTTTGTGCGCTGGATATTTTTGGCCGTCCTTATTCAAAGATTGTATTACTACCGTCCAGAAATGCCACAATTGCCAAATTTTTTATCGTAAGATGTGCGCTCCTCCTGCTCCTCTCCACCCTATTATTTCCGTTGGTCCATTCGCAAAATGGGGTATCGATTTTATTACATGTAACCCTCACTTGGCTGGGGGGCATGCGTATATCATCCTTGCGGTAGATTATTTTACCAAGTGGGCCGAGGTGATGCCTACATTTTCAGCAGACAGAAAATTGTTGTGATTTTTGTTTTCAATCATATAATTGCTAGGTTTGGTGTTCCTCAAGCGATTATCACTGACCATGGGAGTCATTTTCGAAACATCATGATGACTGAACATACAGATCAGCTTGGCCTGCATCACGATAGTTCCACTCCATACTACCCACAGGAAAATGGTTTGGTTGAAGCAGTCAACAAAGTTCTAGTCACCATGATCCGACGAATCATTGGGATTCATCAGTCGAATTGGCACAACATGTTATTTTCAGTGCTTTGGGCGTACCGAACCTCAGTCAAAACATCAACAAGTTTTACTCCATTTCAACTGGTTTACAATTTAGAGGCAGTATTTCCCATTGAATGCGAAATCCCGTCATTACAAATTGTCGTGCAATTATTACCAACCACTTCCGAAGAGGAAAAACGTTTATTATACTTAGCTCAACTAGATGAGAATCAACAAAATGTTGCATTAGTTGTCGAAACTCATGCCAAACGGATCAAAGCTCAGTATGATCAGAATGTTACACCCCGCAATTTTTTGGAAGGCGACCTAGTTTTACTTTACGATCAAGAAAACGACAAGCTAGGGGCTGGCAAATTTGTACCCATGTGGCATGGTCTGTATATTGTCAAGCGGAAGCTAGCAAAAGGGGCCTATGAGCTCGAAGATTTTGACGGTGTCTCTTTAGGTAAACCTAGGAATGGGCTTTATCTAAAGCGATATTATGCTTAAACGGATAGCGTGGAGATTTCATTAGATTAGTTTTTTCTAAGTTGGTGTGTTCATAGATTAAAGATGCGTGCTTTACTTTAGAGATTGTTTTTTATTAGTCCTGCTTATCTTGATTTTACTCTTGATATTGCATATGTCGACGCCTCTCCAAACATACATCGGTTTCGCTGATGGCGCTTATCGTAGTACACGGAACATCTCTTCTGCAGCCTAGGTTATCTATTCACCCTCTGACGAGTTAGTATCTATGCACGGGGTAAGCCTCGGTCAAACAACGAACAACATTGCATAATACAGTGCAGTGATTGAATTATTATCTGAATCCATCTCATTTGGAATTCGAAGTTTGATTGTTAATTTAGATTCGGAACCCATGGTATTACAGCTTAATCGAGTTTATGCCATTAGAAATCCAGTATTATTACGATTATTTTTGAGAGTCCATCTCTTGGAACGAGAATTTGATTACATAAAATATCAGCACATTCCAAGATATTTAAATACATTAGTAGATGCAATTGCTTCTCGAATGTTAAATAGACATTTGCATTAAATCAAACAGTAAATTTAAAAACATCTCATGAACATGTTTTGCAAGATAACCATAGTAATAGCATAGCATAGCATAAGAGTGTGTCAAAATATACATTGTCCTCGATCATAGGTTAAAAAACACCTTATGATCAGCAAAAATGGTAGTATCAAAAGTCCAAAAATGGGTCTACAAAGCAATCATCCTATCACTGGTGATGATCCCGATAAGACACCACTGCTCGGGCCACCCTACAAAGGAACCTCCTAAAAGGTCCTAGGACCCCAATCACATAGCGTTGAAGCCGAAGAGGAATGTCATCTATGTTGATCTTCGGAATATCTGTGATCAAGAGCTCTAGATGGCTCTCCAACTTAGCCAAGGTCTCTGTTGTCTGGTCCTGTGGAGCCGGTGCTGCGACAGCTGGTTGTCTCCGATCATAGGGCTGGAGAGCGGCTGGTCGCCGTGGACCCACATCTGCATTTAAAACTTTTACTATTAGTTTTGGGACGATTGTTAAAAATAAAAAAACATACATATGAAATTAAAATATTGAAAAACAATTTTTACCTCTATCATCCCATTACTCTCCTAGTGGAAGAGTCATGTTGGGATCGTCGCGATAATCCATCCTAGCGTATGGAAAATCCTAAATAATAAAAGTTGGTTCTCTAACCAACGGAAATACTCTGGAGTGAATTGAACAATCTCAGTACCCTCATTTGGATGGCGGGCCATAACTGCAACCCATCGCATAACCCGAGGATCTCGGGGAAGTCCAGCCTCAACTGTGAGTTGTTGTGGAACCAGCATCAGTACCCTCTCTAGGGCAAAGCTGACAACTAAATAATCATAATCAAAGTTCTTTAGCTGCCCAGTCTTCGCCCTAGTCAATTGGCCCTTCACATTGGCCAATACAGCATCGCACTAGTTGAAAATGGTGCCTCGAAAGTAGTCCACTGCCATGCGCATCTAGGAGCCTATAGCTAGATGCAATGTTGCGCCCCCGCAGAGTCTAGTAACAGCAAAAGAAATCACCTTCAGTTCAGGGCGGGAAACGGTTTTCACATCTATCCATTTGTCCGGATCCTGGTTATTACAGAACTCTAGTCGGATACTAGCGACAGATTGGCTACCTGGCCTAGATCCGAAAAGAGATAATTGCTCACCTCTCTTGAGCAAGCTAGTAAAAAAGTATATGTCATCCGGCTCAATTTCGAGCCGGTTGCCGCCAATAATGAAGCACTGGTCCTGAATGCTCCACTTGTTCACCATCCATTATAAAAAGTTTACCTATGCCCTCATGCCAGGTATGGTCCAAAATTTGAAAAGCCTGCATGCTCTCAATGCCTGCAATGACGGTGGATGGAGTAATGCAGCCTGATCCACGTCCTCATGCTCTCTTTCCCGCCAAACAAGCATATTGTGTACCTACATTGCAAAATAGGTGGATTAGAATTTTCATTCCAAAATTCTATGGGCCAAATGGAAAAACTAGGGTTCAAAATCCGCATTCCGCGGGGTTCGCACCCATCCCTTTAGAGACAGTGCGTAGGTGCGCACTTCTCCTTAAGGCGAGGTGCGGCACCCTGACTTTTCTATGTGCACAGAAAATTCGGGGTGCGCAGGGGCCACATGGCGCCCCTGCACAACCACCGCGGGCGATTTTTTGCCCTAATTTTCCTCCAAAAATCGAAATCTAAACCCTAAAAAAAAATTCAAACGGATGAAATGCAAGTCAGGGACATTGTGGATTACCTGGAGAAGACGGTTCTCGATTCCAGCGGTCGGATTTTGCGCAATCTCCACGGGAATTTTTTTACCAAAAGCTCTTACTTTTTACTCAAAGGTAAACTGTAAAAATGAACTTGTAAAAATCCCTTTTTATAAGATTTTTTGAATAAATAAATTAAAATTTATTTATTTTTTACTTTGAAAATGTCATTTTTGGTGCATTTTTATTATTTTTAAAGAGATATGAGTAATGTTTGCAGTTTTTGTGCAGAATATTGGGGATTCAGGTGAAATTGATCATTTTCAACAAAAAACACATAGGAGTCCTCTTTAAGCTCTTTTCTGACTCGTAAAAAATGAAAAGATTGCCGAGTGTTTCTTTGTAGACTCGTTAAAACGGAATTACAAAGGCGGTCCTTTACAGCTCTTTTCTGACCGTACAAACATGAAAAGATTGCCGGACTTTTATCGTTTCAAGTTCGATATTGGTAATAAAATGACGTGTTTTTTATCGCTTTTTTACTTTTTCGGATTAAAGGCACTAATCATGAAAAGTACTCCTTGGTCGTAATGATCAAGCGGTTCTATAAAGTATTATTTTATACTTTTTCGGGCTTGGGAGACACAAATTTACAAAAAAGGACAACCGTGGAGTTTTCTTAAGTTTTTCTTCTGACTCCCTAAAATTGAAAAACACCGAGTTTCTCCTATACTGGACTCGTTAAAATTTCACAGTAAAGGACCCGTTCAATTACAAACAAGAATGGACCACTCCTTCTTAGGGTTCGACTTTAAACTAAGTTTGACTCATCCGAGGGATGAGCTTATAACCAAGCAAATGTTATCCTCCTCAAGCTTGTTAAAAATAAAGAGGTACTTGCCAGAAATGGTGAGGGAAAAAGAGAAAAATGGACATGTTTGTTGTACTCTGTGTTTGAAAAAACTTTCCATCACTCTTGAACATGACACTTTTATCCACCTGGGTTGGGAAATCCTTTACCTAACAGTTAATCAAGCCACTTTGAAAGTCTTCAGCCGGTTTCCGAGTATTAACTTTGGGTCAACTATCACCAAGCCATATGTTGTGTCTTTACGTGTTCAAGAGGTTTGTGCAGATAAACCATTCACCTGCAAAATATTTGTCATCCATCATTGACCACCCCTGAGTTAGTTCTTTCTAAACATATTTCTTCAAACTTGACCTATGATTTTGTGTTATGGGCTAGCCCATGACGAATCGCTTTCTATCGACTCGAACTCATTATCTAGAAAGATGATCTAGAAATCGTCAGTACCTTGGACTCTGCATGCCTCAATGGCAGGTTTCTCGCTTTTGACGACAGGTTGCATCATTGACCTTCGATCAACGGATTCCGTGACATGTTCGACATCGACTCATTTCATTCACATTTCATGGATTGTACTGAGTACTTTGAGGGCCATTGACATTACTGGTGGTTCCTCTCACACTTGTTAACAGTTTACGTCATTGAATGGTAATCAAGTGGTTTCTCCCATGTTCGACTTCGACACATTCATTCACAAGGGTAGAATCGTACTAGTTCAGGAAGTAGAAATGAAGACCCTGGATCTAGTTTCCACCATCCAGGTTGCGAGGAATTTTTTTATCATTATATAGTGGACTATTCATAAACAGATGGTTGCATCCATACTATGTCCATATGTTCCTACTTGTGATGTAATATAAAATCCTTCCTATATCAAGAGCAGTTTTAGATAGTCCTTAGTCAGTTTTGATCTGAGTGTGGGAATGCCTACCTCAGTGATGATATGTTCACATATATATATTTTGCATTAAATGTTTTTACAGGTTCGACCAGGGTATCCACAGGAAAATCCTTGAAATGATAAAGTCCTTCACTCTTCTTAGATGATCAAAAACCATCCTCATCTACTACAGACTTCGCACTTTAGGGGGAAATCTGTTACATAAAAAATTGTCATCATGACTTTCTGCAGTTTGTATGAGTCCATCAACACTCATACATACCTCCTTTGCAAGTCTTAAACCTCAGCTCTTCATGCCAAGCCTTGAAAATGGGAGAAAGACCTTAAAAATATCTCAAATCCTGGTTTCGCACTTTCTCCTAGCATTGCCTGCGGTGTCGCACCTAATGGTCATGTTTCCTGTGAACCTGACCGCTCTTGAGTAATGAGTGCGAACCCCCGTAAAAGTTAAAAAGGCGTGAGTTCATTCTTAAAAACTCATCTTGGGTCACTTCTAGACACTTCTAGAAGGAATATTACGTTGGCAAGTCCACTCCACCTTGGTTCATCTATTCCATAACTAAGGTAGCTAACTCCATGATATGAGGTGCTTGTCCCATTGAAGGAGGAACTTATCCCTTCAATGGTGGACCTGCAACTTCCTCCATTTGCACTATAAATTCATGCATTGGGCTGGTTGTAGAGGAGGTTGAAAGCTGAAGATTCTTGAGGGTAAATGCTACTAAAAACTAGGATTCCTTTTTGAGCTTGTGAGAGGAGAGATCACATATCTTTCATGTCATTTGGGAAGTGAGTGAGGCTTGTCAAAGTAGAGGAGGCTCCTGCTGGACCCTGGAAAGAAATTGTGCAACATCAAGGCAAAGGTTGTAAGGTTCTTTTATTCATAAAGTTAATACAATCAAGTTTGTTTTTCTCAATGAACTGTCTCTAATGGTTTATTTTATGAGCTCCTTGATCTTCATAATGAACATGTTTTATTATAATATATTTGCAGGTGTTCTTTGATGTGTGTTTGTTTGTGTATGCAGGTTACTAAAGAGGAATTGCTTGAAGCTGTTGAAACCAAGCTGCCACAAACAAGCGTTGGACCGAAGTAGGGTCTGTTACACCTCTTAGTTTTCATTTATGAATTGAAACATGTTTAGAGAAAAGTATATTTGTTTGTGCTCCTTGTTGCTAGATATCATTCGATACTAGGGAGATCGGTTTTGTCTGCAAGAATGATTTATCTGGCCAACAAATTGGCGACTCCGCTGGGGGCTAGTTTGGTTTGGTTTTTGATTTGTCTTTGCTTTGACTTGAGAAACTTGAGTTTTGGTTTCTGATTTTGCCTTGATGTGTGTGGGATTGGGTACTTGTTAGATCCTGATTTGATTTTTTATTTTTTGAATTTTTGGAAGAGGACTGCACCTTCTGGGCTAGGTATAGTGTGGACCTGTCTGCACTGTTACAGTGTAACACAGAGTGGTACGGCACCTGGTTCTACTGGAAGCCTGCAGACCCTTTCAACAGTTTGAAAAACCTAAGATCCATCCGCCCAATTAAGTTTAGTTTCTGTCCATAGTTGTTAGTCTATGCCCAGATCTGCACTTCTCTTGACAAAATTTCCTAATGAGTTAGTTTTCATTGGCATTCTCGTTTGAAGTGATTTTCTAGAAGTTTTTCCTGTTGTATTGATTTTTGCTTGGTCTTCGTAGTAGCTCAGAGATCATAAGCCTTAGATCACCTTGGTCTCTCTGGTCTTCTTGCTGAGTTTGACTAGTTTATGAAATCTATCCTTGAAGAGAACTAGATCCCATTTTTCTCTTTTGCAAAACTTTGATTAAACTTGATTGAAAGTTTCGAATTTCATTTTTTATTAAAACATAATTGGGTGTTTGTGATTAGTTTGTTGAGCTGAACAAATTGATCCTTAGTTAAAGATGAAAAACTAAGTTAAGCATCCTCAAAAACATTTCAAGTTTCTTTTCAATCCATTTTTCATTTAGATCTCAAGATTAGATTATAGTTTTGAGTTTTTCATAGAAATTATAGAAGCTTGTTGAAAAAATTTGTTTTCTATGGTCTTTAGAGTTTTTCTAGAAATCTTAAAAGCTCTCTTAAAAGAATTGTTTGTTCTTGTAGTTTTGATTATTGAAAAGCAAAGGGATTTTCCGTGAGAGTGATTAGTAGTCTTGTTTTTAAAGTTCTTTGAAAAAGACAAAAAGTTTTCCTTTCAGTTGTATGTTAAGAGAAAGGTTTGATTTTCAAAGCATTGCATTTTCAACTCTTCCTTAGCTAGAAATTCATTGAAAAGGAAAAGGAATTGTTATCATCTTAGGTGCATTTTTTAGTGTTTTGGAGTCAAGTCTTCACACCATAAAGTTTCGTCTCCGCACCCATTGACTTAATAAACAACCAATAAAATTAACGCTTAATTAAAATTCATCTAGCAACCCTTTTATTTTCTAGGACTCTTTTCACCAACATAGCTTAGGCTAGTATCTTGGAGTAGGGAGTAATTAACTCTCCAAGATAGTTTAAACAAGCAAGTATTCGATCTTGCGGTAGGGAGAAATTCCAATTGTTACATCTATGCTTTGGGAAAGCTCCTCTTAAAGGAGAAGCACGAGATCATATCCAAACCAGTGTGGGAATCAATCCTTCCTCATTGGGAACGATAGAAGATATTCACGTATTAAAAACGGTAAACCTCGGATTGACCATTGTCGAGGAGCCTGGGGTCACTTGTTGGTAAACCCTGGATTATGTCAAGGAGCCTTCAAGGGGATTGAGCTTGTTACTCTGCCCTTGCATGCGTATCGGATCATAGACTGTTCCCTCATGTATATTTATTTCCGTTGGTGACCTTAGTGGCCATAATCTTTAGGATTCTTTCCTAGGTGACGGTGGAGGGAAGATCCCACTATACCTAGAGCAGACGTCGACTAGACTCACTTGGACTCTCTGGGGGGTTATCTTCACTCGAGACAGTTATAGTGGAGAAATTTGTGCCAGTTTGTTTCATTAAGCAGGTTGTCGGGGTAACTGTTCCAACCGCCATTTCTGTATTGAATTCTGTGACGTTGGATTTCATCACCAACTAGTGTTTTCGATCCGGAAAGACACTGTTTGTGTGTGGTTTGATGTCCTAGATTTATTAGGCGGGTGCATCAAATTGTTTACTTCTTTAGAGGCTTTAGGTGGTTTTCTTGAGATTTTCTTTGTTTTCGTGTGAAGTAATTAAATTATTAATCGTGGCTGAATTACTGAGACAATCCCGTTGACTTCGGGGGCATCCTCCCGAATTTACACCAAGTCAACTTGAAGGGCTGCGAGCTCTTGTCACACCTAGTGAAAGTAGAGTTGGGTCACCAGAGGTCGGAGAATATTTGTTAATCATACATCCTGATCATCTAGTTCAAGCAACAGAACATATTTCTGAACGGATTTCATTTTCCAAAGTTACTGGTAGTATTACTTCTACTAGTTCATTAGCCAAAGAACCTGAAATCTCTAAACCTGAAACTAAACCTACTGCTACTCCATCTTCGGGATTTGCTTCTCCCATTTCTAGTGATCCTAGTTCACCCAGGGTAGAAACTATCATTACCCAGAATCTTCCTTCTGGACTCATTTCCATAGAAGAACTTGTAATTCCGAACGAAGGTATAAGCATCCCTGAAAATCAAGCAGCTATCGAACTTAAGGAGCGTGAATCCATTTTCTACAGTCCCATTAGAGGTGACGCTTGGTATATTTCGTTGACCAATTTTTTAGAAAATCCAGGTCTCGCTTCTTCACCACCTCGATTTCCTTTCCATCCAACACCCAGAGGTTATTATCCTCCTTTGAATATGTCGATACAATCATCCTTGTTTTCTCAGACGCTAGAAACTTTTTACATGGCGGTCCTTCTGTTCCTCCTGGGTATCAGTCTTTATCTGGTACGTTTTCAGGAGCATCTCCTCAACCCATCGAATATGTAGTATCTCCTGGTAATAGCGGAACTAAACCGTTAAGTGTCGAAGAGATTCTTATGATGTCTGGTACTACTCCTAACCTGCAACCTCAAGGTAGTTCAATACCTCCTGGGGGGCAACCGCAAGGTACTCAAATACCGCTTAGGGGGCAACCTCAGGGTAGTCCATTACCGCCTGGGGGGCAACCTCAAGGACAGTACATCCCTACGGGACAATATTTTCCTCAAGGTCAACCCCAGTACCAATATGTACCTCAAGGTCAACCCCAGTACCAATATGTATCTCAAGGTCAACCTCGGTATCAATATGTGCCTCAAGGTTAGTACCAACCGCAAGGTCAGTACCAACCTCAAGGTCAGTACCAACCTCAAGGTTTCCAACCACCTTCAGGTCAATCATTTGTTCAAGGACGTGAAATGTACCGTATAATTATCAACCTTACACTCAACCTGGTTTTGGTCCTCAATGTGCTCAACCTGTTATGGTTCCATACCCCAGAATGAACGTGGTGTGGGATCAACAGACTTCGCAACCCAGTGTGCAGTTGTCATCTCAATCTGGACAGCCTTTGATTTCTGGTTCACCCCAGCAACCTGTCCAGCCTACTACTCAAACTTCTACACCTGGGGTATTTCATCAGTCTGGGCGTAGTTGAGCTCAAACTCCACCCCAAACGTCTGCTGCAACTACTGCGGCCTCTGTTCAATCCACCCCACCTATTTCTGGAGTATCGGCAACTCTAGTTTCTACTGCTCCTGTATCAACTCCTCAGGCCTCTTTACCTCAGTCCAAACCTACAATCCAGACTCCGGTTTCAATGCATGTAGGACAACCTCATCCTAGTACGGTTGTCACAAGTCAACCCCAATTTACTTATCAACCGTACAATGGATAGTACCAATTTGGTCCTGCTGTGCAGAGCACGGCTTATCAGTATCGACCATACCCTGGGTATACTTATCAACAACCTTAACAACCGTAGTATGGTCCAGTTAATCCTGGTTTTCCAGGAGGATATAATATCCCAAATGCAAATCCAATACCAAGTTATCCTGGATATCCTCCTCCTGGGGATCCGAACCGTCAGTTACCATTTATAGCAACTTTGGATTTACCTGACTTGTCGCGCCTTACGAACGATCCCATTAATTATCTTCCGTTTTGGCCGCCAATGTTGAATAAGTTGCCCAGTGATATACCAAAGTTTGAGGGGAAATCAGGAGAAGATCCGTCTAAACATGTGATGACTTACCATCTCTGGTGTGCATCGAATTCCATTATAGATGATTCACTTCGTATTCGTCTTTTTCAATGCACTTTGATTGGCCTTGCAACCAAGTGGTACATTGAGTTGCCATGAGGCTCGTTTTACAATTTGAGTCAGTTAGCCACTTCCTTCCTTACTCATTTTCAGCTGCCAGTCTGATATGACAATGGAACGGAATTATTAACTTCATTAAAACATTCGACGTCCACATATATTTCATACCATATTCATGAATGGCGACGTCGATGTCACTTAGTGAAAGTTTTTATCCCGGACCAAATTTTGGCAAAATGGTTTGTAAAATCGTTATTACCTAAAATAACTGAAGAT
>APFE030443160.1:0-12322 GCA_000404065.3 Pinus taeda | reverse complement strand
AAAACAGAAAACAACAAGAAAAGTTCTTCAATGGAAAGCAACGTGAGTACTAAGGCGGCTATAGAAGCTGCAAAGATGACTGCAGTGTTCCTGGTAGAAAAGCTTGCTACAGGACCATTTGAAGTCAAAACGCAGGTTGCTTATGACCTTGTATGCATTAAAACATGATACCAGAATTATAACTCCTCTGATACCAGACGGGTCTCGAAGATGAGAGCAGGAGAGCTAGTTCGAAGATAATGAGGGGATATCTGACCGTTTTCAAAAAATTAAACCAAAACAGCACATAGCACCCAAGTTTGGGCTCTCATGAACCAGGGAGACTGAGGACGAAAGCGGTACACCTCTCCAAGAATTTGTTTTAATAGAAAAAATAATAGCGATGAATACCTGTCAGTCCAGGCGTTTCACTCAGCAGCCTATCACTCAGCAACTTGCAGGCTAGGCGTTTCACCTCTGACACCATTTTTTATGCAGTCTTCAGTCTTCAGGCATTCAGCATAACAGAGCGCAGGTAATGAGGGTAGGCAGCCCTATTCAAGGCAGCGTTTCTTTTCATGCAGCGGACAGAGGCAGGTATGCAGAATAGAGCGCCGGTAGGACAGACAGACATGTCAGAACAGCTTGGACAGCGGTTGCGCTTGCAGTGTCAGGCAGAGGAATGTGGCAGAAATAAATTGCACAAAAAGGTCATAAGACAAATGGCTCACATTAATTTTGCCGGGCAGGAATACGTCCGCTCTGATACCTTGTTAAACAGACATGGTTAACGGGAAACAGATAGAAAGATAAAGCATGCGATACAATTTTATTCACAAAAGATGTACATTTATAGTACAATATGGTGACCGTTGGGATTCACATCCCAAGGTCCCTTGGACTGCTTTATCCATTCGGCTTCCACGCTAACCCTTTAGGATTAGGTGTCCAACAATGTCAAAGAATACATTTTTTATAAGATAACAGTTGTCAAAGCCACCGATTTGGTGAGATTGGGCATCTGCTACATGAGACTCTTCAAAGGTTAAGAATGATGATGAAGTAATTAGGGGACAATATTGAATTTTCTGAGAAGTAGGGTCTTGTTCTTCAGCTATTAGAAATTGTTGATTGAATAGATCATGAGTGAGGGATTCAATATGCACATCCTTTGATTGTAAAATATCACCCTCAAGTAGATGATTTTAATCGAACCAAGAAAGATACAAATATTTTGGAGAAAGAGTTTATGTATCATATTCATGGAACAAATGAGGGTACAATGGATGAAAAGGTTCAAGTGAAGAGGCCTCAGTTTCATCTAGATTTAGTTCAGAACTTAAACCATAGACATTGAGGTCAGCTTGAGAAAGAAATGAATCAACACGCTTGCTACAACTCGCGATCATATAGTACAAAACTTTGTGTTGGGGTTGTGAATGAAGGAGATTGTAAGGGATCATTGGAAGAAGCATCCCTTTAAACCAAATCATCCAAGATTTTGATTTACCAGCAACAGAATCATTCTTGTATCATGCTTCATGGGAAGGATTGTTGCTTCATAATCATGGTCAACAAATGAAGGAGGGAGCATAATATGAGGAGAATCAGGGACAGATTCAAAAAGATAATTAACAGGCTCATGTTGAATCTCATCAACATGCAAAGATGCCATCTCAAAGGAGAGTGAGGGCATAAGAGAGATATGCAAAGAATGAAGAAGGATAGAGTTTAGGTGTAGAATACAAAGGGGAAATCTGGATATAAGGTTTGGGTTTAGGGAATACAAAGGGTTGTGGAAGCTAAAGAGGTAGAGATATGGAGAGACACAGGAACAAGTCGTAATTGGAAAACACAAGGATAGGGAGGTTGCAAATCACAAAACTAGTGGCTAGTCGCAAGTCGCAAATCTAGTGACTAGTCGCAACTTTCATTTGCAAGGTCAAGTCGCAGGTAGAAATTGTGGCTTAAGGGGAATCACAAGATGAAATTGTGTCACAAGTTGCATAGAGAGGATAGGTCACAAGAGAAGACAAATTACGAAGTCATGGAGAAAAACAAGTCGCAAGGTCACACGGGAGAGTAGGTCGCATAGGTCGTTGACCTTCTCAGATGCAATCTTGTGACTATGCGACTAAGGAATGGTCCGTCGCAAATCGCAACAAGAGGTAGATGCCAAGTTGCATAAATAGAAAGGTTGTAGGAGTTGTTGGTTTCTTCACCCATGATTGCAACTTAGTGACTATGGGTCTGATAATTAGGTCGCGGGGAGAGAGAAGGTCGCAAGTCACAAAAAGGAGAGAGATCACAAGGCCGCAAAGGTTACTATATTTTCCAGTCACGATTTTATGACTATGTGTCTAAGGGATCTAGGTAAATCACAAGTTAAACAATGGTTTAATTTTACTTTTTGTGGATCTGCGACTTGATAGAGACTAAGAGCAGTGACTAGGAGAAGAATTTAGATCTTTCAGATTTTAGGGTAAAATTTTCTAAGCTCTAAGGAAACCCTAAATAAGTAAATAGGGAGTGAAACTCTAGGAGGCCATTGGTAAAGGATGGTAGATAGAGTCTAGTATAGGGGGTTCCAAATTCAATATTACATGTGGACTCAAGTGTGGATGAAGCATGGTCAACACCTGTTATGGTATGCTAGCAATGAACTACAGATGGCTTATGTTGCATCTTATAAACCTTGACATAATGATATATGATTCTTTCTATGAATTACATCTTTTGATTTAGTTGTAGTCTTGGCCATACCTTGGGACATACAAAAGCACACATAAACACCAAAACAATGTACTCTCTACATAAATAAGTAGGCATGGAAGAACAATTCTACAAGATCTAAAGAAAAATGAATGAATGCAAATGTCCTAAACCCTAGTGTCGAGGATGAAGCAAGATGGGAAAGCTTAGATAATGTGCTTATACAACAATTGTAGCTTCAGTGGTGGCTTTATTATTAAAGGGTTTTGACCATTATGATCAACACGGGTAACCATTAAGACCTTGAAAAGTACAGGGGGGGCAAAATTATGATATACAGGCTAAAATTTTGGGTGTTGTAGTGGCTACAACACAATTGAATACAAGGCCTTATGCAACACAACATATGAAGAATTCAGCTAAGAAGGATTATTGAATACATGGGAGAAAAATAGGAAGGACCAATCATCATCAAATGTGATAATCAAAGCTCTATGAAACTCATAAACAACCCAATTTATCATGTTATATCAACACACGTTGGAACACATCATAATTTTGTACTAGAAAAACTTCAGTCAAAGGACACCGATTTGATATATTGTAATACAAATAATAATGTGCTAGACATGTTTATTGATATTATAGTAAAATATAAGTTTACATTATGTAGAGACAAGTTAGGTGCAGTAAATAATTCATTTACTAATTAAGGGGGAGTGTTAAAGATAATTACAAAAATTAAGATTCTAAATTGCTATTTTTTAATGTCATGTTCTAGAATGTGTCGTTTTATAATGCAAGAGTGAATTGGAATTGTGTAGGCATCATTATCTTCGAAGTTGTGATTATCTAGTGATAAGCTAATTATATACTCTGTGTATGAGGTTCAATTAATAAAAGTCTCTCATTGAGACAATTTTACTATCTCTGTATTGTTTTATTTTTTTTGTTTCTCATAACAACTGTGGATTTTGAAATCAAAATAGTGGAGTGATATGTTCTTGTTTAGATTGATTTCTTAAGGGAAGTCAAGTGTGTTAATTTAAGCATAATGTTAATAAAACTGTATTTATTGGTCATTCATAAGACATGCATGGTTCAACAATCAGATCCCCATACACAATCATTCACCATGCAATGTAACCACATCAAAATGGGTTGGAAACTATGATATATTTTCTGACGATTGTGAAGAATTTGCAATATACTTCAATATGGTTAACAAAAATGCCTCAAGGAGAAATGGGCAAGTAGCAGCTGTGGATGGTGTTTGTTTTGCTTCTCTTCTTGCCTATGGCCATTGAGATATGCTTAATAACTCGCTAGATCTGGCATTATTCCTAGTTGGAAACTTCACTTTTAATAGATAGAAAACAAGTATTGGTGTTTGTGTTCATAAAACCTAATGTACAAGTGGAATATTTGGCTATATATCTTGATTCTTCGTCTCGTATTCATGTTGATGAAACCAAAATACCGTTGGAAAATTTGGTTGTATATCTTAATTCTCCAACCGATATTCACGTGTACCGGTGAAAGATTCTGTTGTCTATCCCGATTCTTCAACTGTCATTCGCGTTGATAAAACGAAGGCACCCATGGAAAATTCATTTGTTTATCTCGATTCTTCAACTGGTAGTTACCTTGATAAAACTAAGGTAACAGTGCAAGACGTGGTTGCATTTCTTGATTCTTTAATTGGAAGGAAGCCTCCACTGCAAGATTTAACTATATATCTTGTTTTTTCAATTGGGATTTGTGTTGATAAATCTAAAGTAACATTGGAAGATGAGGACGTAATCATGTATTGTTCAACTAGTAAGAAGCCTTGGGTGGCTGAAATCTCTACATCTCCGGAAATAAGTAGAATAAAAGGTCAAAAAGGCAGAAAAAGAAGCACCCACAGCAACATAGTAGAAAGTGCCACTTAGTGCAAGGTGTGGAACATGTGGCTTAAGAAGCCTTGCGTGGAATATTTAGTTATATATTTCGAAAATTAGTTATTGTTGGGATATTATTAAAATTATCAGTTAAATTTGAAGTATATATATATATTATATATATATTATATATATATAATATATAATATTATTTTTGGTTGAAATAGACAATTAGTTATGTGGTTCTAGATTTTGTTTTAGTATTTGAGCTCAATGTGAGAGCCATTGTGGAAGAGGTGTTATGGTAGAGACACGTTTTTAGGGTGATAGATTTTATATTGAGTAATAAAGCAATTGATTAATATGAAAAAACAAGTGTTACTTAGAAGATCTATTTGTGTTAGAGTGATTTGTTAACAAGCAATTGTAGTTTGTGAAAGGAGGAGTTGTTATAAAAGGAGGAGTTGTTATAGTTTGTGAAAGGAGGAGTTGTTATGATTAATATGGGTGTAGATATGTGAGATAAGATAATAACAAGTTATGTACTCAATGGGTTGAATAATGTGTTCGTAGTTAAATTTTGAAAATTGTAATGTGTTAGTAAAATTGATTTTGTAGATAAATTAGTAATAAAATTAATTTTGGAGATAAAGTAGTATTATTAATTTTTGTAGAAATTATGTTGCATATTTGAAACTTTTCATGAAGTTTTAACCAAAATCACAAGACATAAACCTACACTACTACTTTGAAGACATTATTTGACAATTTAGAACCAAAAAAATTCGGACATGCAATAAAAAATCACACACATGCAAGAAGTATTTTTATCTGGGGAAAGTAATATGCTAAAAAACCCTAATGCCTCTTGCACTAAAATAATATAGATGCAATATAATTGCTTTGCTCAACTGAGCTCACTATGGAAGTGCACAACCTATCTCTCTACTCACTGAAGGCGTTTGGCTGAGACTTAATCAATTTCTGCCTTGGCTTGAGCTCATATTTCCTTGCGATATTATTGGAGGAATTAATCCCTATTTTTAAGGAAATTCCCTCAATTGAACTGTGTAATTCCTCTAGGTCCTTCCTCTCACTACATGCAACACCTGTATACTTAGAAATAGTCTATAACAGATGTTACACTACCTTAGAATCTCCATCTCCACTAGGTAACTCAAATTCTCTGCATGCATTAGCTACTTTATGTTGATTGATCAGTTAACTAGATGATCACTGAGTTTGACTGAAGTTCCACTGCACAACTTGACCCTCCAGTAGTTCTTCCAACAATGGAACTAATTTAACTGAAAAACAAAAAAAACAAAACAAAACAAAACAACCTTAGATCATTGACTTTGGTTGCAACAAATTAGCAATCACACATGATGAACTGAACTATAACTCCTCCAACTAGAATTTAGTGAGTAAACTGGGTGACGCAAGCCATGTCACTCAAGTTAACATCATCCAAGTTGTCTGCTAATGTGGAAATTCGAATTTTCTCAATTAAATCAAGGCAAAAATCAAATTGAGAATTTCTTGATGCATTTTTCAACACTCCCTCTCAGCAAGAAAGGGATTATGAACCACCCTTATCCTGCACCTATGGAACTCAAACTTCCCGCTTGACAAGGCCTTTTTAAAATGTTAGCATCTTATTCCTTTGTCGGAATGTACTGCAACAACATTATGCGCCTCTACACACAGTCCCGGAGATGGTGATACTAGATATCTATATGCTTGGATCAATAGTGAAAGACATGATTCTCAAAGAGTTTTATGGAACTATGATTATCACAGTAGATCACAGTTGAATCCATGGTCTGACTAAACAATCCAAAAATTATCTTTCCCATCCAAATAGCCTCACAAGTTATTTCAATGGAAGCCATGTATTATGCTTCTGCTGAGCTGAGTGCCACTGATATTGTCTTCTTGATGTACCAAGAAAATGTTGCAGACCCAACACTGAAAATTCCACCTAATTTACTCTTTTGGTCTGCTGGACTTTCTTCCCAGTCTACATCTGTGAAGCCATGCAACTTCACTCCCTATGTCCTTTTGTACCATATTCCAAACTGGTTAGTGCCTCTAAGGTATTGTATAACATGCTTATATGCCCTCCAAAATAATTTGGTCAGCCAAATCATGGCTTGGCTCAACTGGTTGACTGAATAGCACATATATGGTTGTGTGTTCACAAGGTACACGAGTGAACCCACCAACTGTCAGTAAATAGTCACATCCACTTCCACACCTAAAGTGGCATCCTCTTTCCTCCAGTTGGTTGCTAGAGGATTCTCCATGGGTTTACATATGTCCATGCGGAACCTTTGAAGTATCTTGTTGGCATACTTTCCCTAAGAGACAAATGGTTCCCCATCTCCTTGCCACAATTATAGTCTGAGGAAGTAGTGTGTGAGACCCATGGCCTTCATCTCAAACTCTCTTACAAGTTCCTCCTTAAAACATATGGTCAGTTGTTCATCATCAGTTAAAATCAAATCATCAACATGTAAAACAATAATCAACAATTTACCTTCTACCAAAATATGATAGAGGTTTGCATCCGCTTCACTTTTGGTGAATCCGAAACTAGTGAGATAGTTATCGATCTTAGTGTACCAAGAATGGGGTGCTTGCTTGAGACAATACAACACTCGCTTGAGTCTACAGACATGAGAATCTCAATAAAAAGTCTCAAATCCTATGGTTGCTCAATACACACCTCCTCTTCAATAACTCCATTGAGGAATGTTGTTTTCACGTCCATCTGGTAGATCTTCCACCCCATCTGTGAAACCAAAGAAATAATTGATCTGATGGATGAGTACTTCACTACATGAGCAAAGGTCTCCTCATATTCAATCCCTTCAACCTGGGAGTACCCCTTGGTCACAAATTTGGCCTTGTACTTTTTTATGCTTTCGTATGCTACATTCTTTACCTTGAAGATCCATTGCAAGCCCACAACTGATTTTTCTACTAGTCTTGGGACCACTTCCCAAACACTATCCTTTGCAATGGATTCGTACTCCTCCACCATTGCATCAACCCATACAGGTTTCTCTACTACTTCCTCGAAATAGGATGGCTCAGACTCTGCAAGCTCCGTCATCCGAGCCATGTAGTCAGTGTACCAATCTAGTGACCTTCTCTACCTACGCTGATTTGAAGAAGCACCCACATTCTTCCTCACATCCTGCACAAGTCTCTCAACTTCCCGGGTCATTTTTCTACCTTCTCTAAATGGCTCTCCTTGAGTGGATGTCTCCACTCTCTGCTCCTCAATTTGTGGTTTCTCCACAACTTCTTGAGGTTCCTCCTTTGGAGCTAGAAGCTCCTCTGCTTGTGGGATCTGAAGCTGCCTCTCAAGAGAGCACCTCATGGCCCTCTCTTCATCCAATTTCACATCCCTTCGCACAACTTTCATTATGAGGGATGGCAAGTGCACACGATAGTTGTGGGGAGTCTCAATGTAACCCACAAATATCCACACCTCTATTGTTGGCTCTAGCTTCTTCACGAGATCTTTGGAGACATGGCAATAGACAAAGGCTCCAAATATCTTGAAGTGTGACACATCAAGTTTCCTCCCTGAGAAAGCCTCATATGATGTAATCATGCCCAAAATATGATCCGGACTTCGGTTCTGCAAATAGACCATTGTGTTGCATGCTTCAACCAACAAGTGCATAGATAGGCCCTGATCATGCAACATCCCCTTGGTTACTACCACAATGTTTTGGTTCTTTCTCTTAGCCACCCCATTCTGCTCTGGGTTGTGGGGTGTTGTCAACTCTTGTTGAATGCCTTACTTTTACATAGAAATTTTTAAACTCATTCAACGTGTACTTACCTCCATTATCACTCCTGAGAGCCTTCACTTTCTTGCTTTTTTCTTTTTCAACTAGTTCTTTGAGCTCTACAAACTTGGAGAAAGTCTCCTCATTCTTCCACATGAAGAAGATCCAACACTTCAGTGGATCGTCTGTTAGCCTCCTGCTCATAGCAGGTATTCACCTTTCGTGATCGACATATATACAAGCCAAATATGTCATGCTTTGCTTACAGCAATGTTCCATATTTGAAATTTGCTACTATGGCAAAGAGGGCACAAAATCTTCAGGCACAGAAGTCATTACATGTTGTCTTAGATCTGCTACACTTTGTTGCTCCAAGATTAATGCAACGAGGAGATGCTCATTTTTCTTATGGCATTGCTGACAATTTGGATGATCCAAAATATAAGCATTACAAGTACGTCAAAGAGATGTGGATTCATCCTTAGTTGGCATCAGCAGTACCTCTGGCGTTTGTCTATCCTCTGTGCATTGGAGGTCAAACATGATTTCCATAATTTCAAGCTTCCACTTAGTTCTTCCAAGTCGCACATGTGATGTGTTGGTAAATCTTCTTCGAAATGAAATGGACACAGAGGTTCATCGGAAAATTCTGTGGAGCATTCCATATCAATGTGCTCAGGTCTAAAAGAGTCCATCATTCCTCCCAGGAACAAATGTTGCAAATTTTAAGTAATGCTATAGATCGATCCATTAGCATAATTAAGAAGTATGTGGATATGGTTAAGGAAGGTTTGAACTCTATGGTAGTTTTTATTTTGGACCTTTGCTGGAAATAACACCCGCAACTCATTGTGCTCTATGGAACTTCATCTCATCTCCAGTTTTTTGCAACCTGGAACATGTGGACGGTTTGTCAGCTGCAAATAATTTTAGTAGGACCATCATTCCTCAGCTCGAGAGACTTCTTCTCTCACTGTCTAACTTATTTGAAGAGGCAACTGATTTTCTGAAATCAGTTGATCCATTTAATTTTTCTGTACAAGGATTAGAATTGGAAATTAATGATGAACTGGGGAGTAGATCATGGCAGGAAAGTGATGGCAAAGTCAGAATTGTTGATGCAGAATTGGACGCAGATAAAGACTTCAAACCAGCAGCTCTAGGTTTTTTTTGGTCTAATCCTCTTGAAACAAAATTGCCAAATGCCCCGGATATTGAGATATACTCCATGTATGGTGTTGGAATTCCTACAGAAAGATCATATGTTTATAAATTGTCCCCTTCTGCTGACACATGCTACATACCATTTCGAATTGACACTTCAGCAGATGGGGGGCAAGCAGAGAGCTGCCTAAAAGGAGGCGTGTACTTAACTGAAGGTGATGAAACTGTGCCATCTCTCAGTGCAGGATTCATGTGTGCCAAAGGCTGGCGAGGGAAAACTAGATTTAATCCTTCAGGCATGTCAACTTATATAAGGGAGTACCTCCATGCCCCACCTGCAAACATATTAGAAGGTTCATGGAATATGAGAGGAAAGGTCATATGGAGGGGTGCCAAAATAAGTTCCTGGGCAGTGATAAATTTTTCTAAATATGTTCCACCTCAAGCAGTTCAAACTTTTTCTAGCAAACTTCCAGAATTGTGCAATACATATGGTGTGCGTATGAACCCTGATTTGGCAGCATCACCGGCAACAGAGATCAATGGGAATGTTGAGGGAGTTGTAAAATGACTCAGCCGAGCGGAATGGTAACCCTCTTGAGCTTATCCTCTGCATAATGCCCCAACAAGAGAACAAGCACCTTTATGCTACTGTAAAGAGGTTATGCGAGTTGGAGCTTGGTGTTTGGACCCAGTGTTGCTTGGCAGACCATGTCAAAAAATGCAGGCCTGATTACATTGCTAATGTTATACTAAAAATAAATGCAAAAGCTTGGTGGGTAGAACTCATTGTTGGTTGATGAACAAAAGAAGCAGCTTCCTCTTATATCAGATGTGCCCTCTTTAATAATCGGTGCTGATATTTCACATTAAGAGTTGGGAAGATGATTAGATATTAGCACTTCAGTTTCAGGTCTTTACGTGGTTGATAAGGTTTCTTGACAGACAGATGACTTGGTTATCTTGTTGTAACTCCAGTTAGTCTTCAGTGTAACGAAAAAAAATGATATCTGATATTTGATGATGCGCTCTTGCAAGGAAGTCCATAGATACATGCAAGGGGTTCAGGGGTTCAGTATCCAAATCCAGTATCTTATGTCAAACCTCTGAAGCCAATGCTGATGGAGTGCCCTTAAGACTTCCCTTCCTTCCAGATAAATATGGAAGCACAGACACTATCAAGTATATGAGAGGTTTCCTGGACTGATTTCTTGCAATGGACGAAGGTACTGCGAAAGGTTGAACAAACAAGGTTGCAAAGAACTTAGGGAGCTTGATGATGGATTTTCTTTACTTTTTCGGATGTGTGTTTGACCCCCGTCAAATGCATGTTTCAATATATGGGAGTGGGATGTATGTTAATCGAGGTCGTGGACAGAGTATTGATCCACTGTATATTGATGATCCTATAGACGACCCTCTACATCTAGTAAATAATGTTGGTCGCAATTGATTTCGCATACATCAATGTGTCAAGGCATTTGCAGATGCTCACTCTACCTTAGAAAAGGAACTTGGCCGGCTGTCAGATGCCAAAGATCTAAATGAATTCGAGAGTGGTAGAATTCTTCCAAATATTATCCCGAGCATTGCTGATCTCAGGACTTTGGCACAACAGCATATGGCCATAAAGGAAATAGTGAGATTGCTGTCTGCTGGTAGCACACTTGTACAGAGTGCTTGCTGATTGCATTAATGCTGGACTCGTTGGAGAATCAGAAGGAGTTTGAACGACATCGTGGAGTTAGAAAAGTTGCAGAGTTGGTAAAAAATGGCGACATTAATCAATAATGGCCGAGACTCTGACTCAGAAGAACGAAGATGGCGTTTCAGATACCAGGTCTGGGCTTTGCAAAGATAATACAAAGAGTATGCCCTTTATGTTGAGGGAATGTGCCAGGGATCTCATGGGGTCGAGCAGTAGTCGGGCGGCAGGGGTGATATACAGAGTTGCCCACGGGACCGTGGTCTGAACCAGAGGCGCGAAGGTCGCATCCGGCCCTTGATCCGATCTCTCAGCTACGGGACTGTCTTTCCTCGTTTCACCGGAGAATGATGAACTTCCAGCTGAATCCCAGAGAAATTCGACAGTAAATGAACTCAGCTGTGATGATTCAAACATCATTGATATCTTACTATTTCAATGCACCAGCCACCGCCTCAATCCAAAAAGACAAAAATCATTTATGGAACCGCCTAAAGGATTCATGCGCAGCCTTACATATTTACTCCAAGATGCCAGCTGCCCCAGCTCAGCCCATATAGTCTTTCATGCATTTATTTTTAGCAGAAAACACTGTTTTAGTTCAGATCTGTTTAGATCGGTTTGATAGATATTTTGAGATATTTTCCTTGAGATCTTATCCACAGATCTAAGTCTGTAAATTTTTTCTATAAAAACCTCCCTATGTACTGTTCAAAAGGTGTGAGATGTTTTGATTGTTAAACTCATTTGAGGTTTGCTGTGTACGCTCCAAGAAATTCAATGAACAGAGCTTGCTGGAACTCATGTGTTTGAACTGTCTGTTGTGGACTTGATGGCTGAAGAGCAAGACTATAGAATTCTCATGTTTCCTCATGGACTAATAAGTTTTCCTCTTCTCTTTCTTGCCTCTATTTTCAGTTTTAATGTGTTTATATCACCTTTGTGTCATGATCTAAATAACAGAAAAGAAGACTAGCTCAGAATTCGCTTAAGAGCACTCTGTGCTCAATTCCTGTTATTTCTCTATGTTTATCTTCTAAACTAGCCTATAATATGAATTCCTCTTAGGC
>APFE030443159.1:0-13495 GCA_000404065.3 Pinus taeda | reverse complement strand
AAAAATTATTAAATAAAAGATCCACAGATTAGAAGCAAGAAACTATACTAATAGTATAAGCACAAGGTCTAGTTTTGTCATTGTTGCCAGGAAAAAAATCACATTATTTAATATGGGACTTTAGAAGAGGACACACTATAGTCAAATTATCATGTCTTTAATATTATTACATATCATAGATTTATACCTGTTTCCATGACGGCAAGCTCTATTTTCACTTCTATAGATCCATTAATACACCCTCATAAGACATTGTTACATGGGAAGACTGAAATCTATTTAGCAATCAATCCGTATACCTAATTTAAATCACATTATTTAATATGAGACTTTAGAAGAAGACACACTATAGTCAAATTATCATGTCTTTAATACTATTACATATCATAGATTTATACTTGCTTCCAAGACGGCAAGCTCTATTTTCACCTCTATAAATCCATTAATACACCCTCATAAGACATTGTTACATGGGAAGACTGAAATCTATTTAGCAATCAATCCATATACGTAATTTTCAAGCGAACACTTTCCGGTTAATAGTTATGGAGCTGTTCATGATATGATCATCCATCTCGCTGTTTATACGGATGGTCATTGAAACGCGGAGGCATGCGTAACATAGGCCCATCCATTCTTCTGATATTGATGGCCATGAAATGTCTTCATACGAAACAGAAGACGCGAGCTCGATTGATGATAAATACTGTATACGAAATGAATCAATATTGTACGCATTAATACCATTATTTATATTCAAATTCAAATTCGAAATTTTGAAATTTGAAATTTGAATTTGTAAATCCTTCCCGCCCAAATTCAAAATTTGAACTTGTAAACTAGTAGCGATGACAAACATGGGTAGTTCCTAAATATGTGACTATAGCATATTTAATGCCCCTGATATGGATTTTATAACCCCATATAACACCCAGCGCGGGTTTTTTTCTCTCATCACCAAGCGGCGTGTTATATGGGATTATAAAACTCCATGTCAGAGACAATAAATATGCTATAGTGGCATATTTAAAAACTGCCACAAACATGGGTCAGAGGCATTCAGGCCTCTCTGGAACCTTCAACGAACCTTCAGGGCACCCCCTGGTTTCCTTTTCTATAAGGGGGAGGAGGGGGGACAGGCTCTGTAGCTTTATCTTTTACAGAAATGGGCATTGCACAGGTTGTGATTCCCCTTCTGGTTGTGTTTTTGGGATGTTCCTTTTGCCACTGCATTCAGTCTCGCTGTCCTCAATATCCTCTCGACGTCGAAGCGTCTCAAGATGACTTCAATTGAGTCGATTTACAGCGGGTTTGCAAATTTTGTATTGTTTTTCTGTTTCAGTATTGGTTCTCTGTTATTGGGCAGGATCAAGAACGGTGAATAAGGTTTGAGGAGTCAGACTTTATGCAGAGGAATTGGCTGGGGCTGGTTTTATATTTTTCAATCGCTACCATTGTATTTTTTTTAGGTGGTTATTGTATTTTTAGTAGGCACATGTATATGGGATTTGAGCTTTAAATTTCTTTGCACATAACAAATTATTTTTATAGCCATGAGATTTGAACTCTTCACGCACATAACGTGTTATTTTTATAGCTATAGAGATTTGATCAGATTTGAACTTTAAACTTTTAGCCATAGAAATTTGAATCTTGAATCTCCTCTTACATATCATATCATTTTTATAGCCATAATCAATTAAACTACCCAAAGACTACTGTGAAACTGCTATTAATTCAATTACTGTAAATAATTTTAATGGCGGATTTGTGGGTTTGAAGCGAACGGGAAGATTGTATGGAATCTTGCTTTGGCACGGCTGAGGTAGGGATTTCATTGCTTGGAATCTTGCTATGGCACGGCTGAGGTAGGGATTTGATTGTATTGTTGAGAATATTGAAATCCTCGGCAGAGCTGCAGAATGGGTTTTACAGACCGGCCTCGTTTTAGTATCTGCCCTGCGATTTTTGCATGCGTTTTACTGTATGGATTGCAGAGCCGGTTCTGCTCACTTGAAGGCTCGGCGCATTTAAGAAAGTACAGTTTTCCATGTATTTTTTGGGGTTAATTTAATTGAGAGTTACCAATGCCCCTCTTCTATTTTTTGGTGAAGGGTTCGGATTGGGAAATTCAGAAACGGATGATCTCAGTTACTTTTTTTTGCAAGATAAATTGATTATGCCTTATTGGCTCTCGGTACCAAATTATGTAAACGTCCGGTAATTTTCGTTTAAAATTTTTTTGTAGATTTAAATAATTCGTTTTTTTTCGATTTTTGAATAATTATCACTGAAATTTGTATAATTATCGATCAAAGTGTAATTTTTTATACGAATAACTGATCGTCTAACTATTTTTCACATTTTGGAAACTTTTTGGCATATTTTCTAAGCCATTGTATTTGAAATCTAGAAAATATTTTTTTTAATTACAAGTTTGAGTCATAGTTTTTATGATACACGTGTTATAAAAAAATATTAAATTTATTTAATGAAAAATATTTTTTAAATGATAAAATCACAGTCCAGTCATAATTTAAAAAAATTAAATTTACATCACGGAAAAAATAATTTAATATATAATTTTTATAGTTGACTATTTACCATTTTTAATTTAAAAATAAAAATATATATATTTTAATAAATATTTGCTATTAAAAAATATCTTAATTTACATTATATTTTTTATTGAAGTTTTTGTGATTCATAATGAATTAATTAAAGTGTTTTGGTAGAAATTACATAAGAGAAACTTTTGGCGCCTTTCGAACTAATAAGTGTGGTTTATCAATGATGAACCACACTTGTTAAATGATGAACCACCACACTTGTTAGTTGGAAACGCGTTAGCCTAAAATTTCTCTTATGTGATTTTTACCGAAAAACATTACTTAATTTATTACATTACATTTTTAAACAAAACAATTAAATCTTTATGAACTAGATTGCAAATTCCTATCTATATCATCTTTAATTCCATTAAATTTCTTTTACAAAATAAATATGCAACTATGTCTCACCTGAAACAATCTTGTAAAATAGCACTCCTTAATAATTGTGTGCTAAAAAATGGAACTGTTTTGTTATTTCAGTGTATACTAACACAATATACTTTACCTTGATTATGTATTTTTACTTTGATTATGTATTTTGTTCTTGAAATCAAGATAAGTATAGTCTTTGAAATCAAGATAACAATATACTTTACCTTGATTATGTATTTTGTTCAGGATAAGTATGATTCTTGAAGTCAAAATAAGTAGGACAAAATGAAGGGTATTCCAAAAAAAAATTCCTCCATGTGAGACTCTCATAAATTGTTAAATTGTTATTATTAGTCCCTGCCTGGGACTAATAGCGATCGATCAATCATTGACCAACGATTAATTAACTTTGACCAAGTAAAATTTCCCATACATGTCAGGTTTAAGCCAAAGTTTGAAATAAAATTTTCTGCTCAATAGATTTTTATCCAAAGTTTGTGTTTCGACCTCTTATTGTCGGCTGCACGGTATACTTTTTTGAAAACTTAGGCTAAAGAGTTTGGAGTGGCCTGTTCATTTTATATCCAAAGTTGGAGTGGCCTGTTCATTTTATATCCAAAGTTCGGGCAGCGGCCACAAAGTTTGCAATATATCTTATCCTAAGTTCTTTCTGGGGCCTGTTACGTTAAGCCAACACCATATTTGCATGGTGACCACCTGTCAGAGCCGATGTTTACCACCCGTCTTTACAGAGCGTCTACACCGAAGCCATAGCCTGCATGTGATGTCTCTGTGTCTATAAACTCAAATATTGTGTTGCTAGATTGCAGTGCCGAGTACTTCCCTAATCAAATTTGCTAGAATGCTAACCTGCTGCAGTGCTGCTAATCAATTTGCAGAAGAAAAGAGGTAGGCTATTTCTCCGGTTAATCTGCGCCTGTAGGTACAATTTAGAAATTGAATTATATTTTTTTGTCAGCTTGGTTTCTTATGCTTCCTCAAAATTGTTTTAATTATAAAAACTGAGCAGAACACAAGAAACTTACCTACCTGCTATTTGCTCATATACCTCGGGCTGCCTGTTCTGTTTCAGTAATAATAATGGCAATAACGTTCATATGGTTGTTTCAGTGCTGCTGCGTATGTCCAAAGCCAAAGCGATGCGATGGTGATGGTGAAAATTGATGAAGAATGGAATAAAACTGAAACAAGCCATGTGAAAAATAACTCTATATAATGAGTGAGAGGACACTATTAAATTTTTACAAGTTGCTGAGAAGATTTGGGTGGGGATATATTTAGTTTTATATATTTAGAGAATTCATTGATGCGTGGAGATTAAGAAAATCGTTTTCTTCGCAAATTTGCTAGAATGCTAACCTTGGTGCAGTGCTGCCGGGAATTAATGATAAATCACCTAAGAGCTCGGTTGTTTCTCAGGTTAATCTGCACCTGTGCCTGTAGGTACAATTTAGAAATTGAATTATATTCGTTCTTGCTACTGCACTCATTTCATCTAGGTACTAATAAATTAATTTAAATTATTATTAGTTTTTTTTTTTTTTTTTTTTTAATACAGGTTGATAGTTCAAATCCATGAGGTTCGATATAATCTTGTTGTTTTTCCTGTTTCGAAGAAGCCCTACTGGCATTTAAAGTTACTTATAGGATTCAAAATGGTAATTATTTCCAGAGACGAGGTTAACTATGACTTATTCTTTGAAGGTCTCTAGTTATATTAATTCTCTGTCATAATTATTTATATACGCATATTTTCAAACCCTTGTTCTACTTTAAAGTTGTTTGGTAGGGTTATCCTTTCTCCTCGGCCTAGGGTTTCAACAATGTAAGGTTTAAATGAATGAATTATGGATGTTCTCCTTCTCTGCATGTTACATATATTGAGTGTTATCACGACTATAAAATTTTTTACTATTATTTTTCTTATTCAATCAGTCATGTAAAAATATCAGTTTGATTATTTAGCATTTTTCCTTATTGATATTCAAAAGGGTTTCGACAGGGTTTTTACCTACGAAAAAAATTTGGGTTTGTTTTTGTGAGCATCTCATTTTCATTGAGAAGGTTACTACAATCTAACAGAACCCACCAAAGGTCATTCAATATCTTTAAATTGTATATTAAACAAGTTTTCCCTATGTTTAGGGCTTCTATCATGTCTATATTTAGTTCTTGTTTCATTTAGGAATAATGTTTCTATTACAATTATCCAGAAAATGTACAAAGTTTTATCTTACTTAGGGTTTAACCATTTTTCTTTCCACTATAAAAAATTCCTTTTTACCCGACCCTCTTCGTTGTTGACTCACTGGGATTTTTATTTGTTATTTTCATTTTTTCCAGATGGGAGTCCAACGTGACTGTAACCCTAACAAGGTAATACCAAACTTCTCTGTCATTCATCCCACTGTTACTGGCTCTTTAATTTTTTTATTTTCATAAATTAGATTCTCATATTAACCACCAATATGTTATTTGTCTTTCCTCCTATCTCGGGACTCGCATAACCGTGGTGTTATCTTGTGGAAATTCTCATTTGTTAAACTCACATATTCATTTTATTTTCTTATCGAGGTTGGAATTACTTCAAAAACTTTATGGCTTGTTTTCATGGAGAAAATTGTCCTATAGAGACAATATTTATTTTCTTAGAAAATCTCCTAGCATTTATCTTTAGTCAGCTTTGTTTGTTATGCTTCTTCAAAATTGTTTTCATTATAAAAATGATTACTTACAAGTAATCAGTGACAAAAAACTAAATTTCCCTAATCAAATTTGCTAGAATCAAAACCTGCTGCAGTGCTGCTAATCAATTTGCAGAAGAAAAGTAGAGAAAGGAAAAAGGCAAGAGCTCGGCTGTTTCTCCAGTTAATCTGCGCCTCTAGGTACAATTTCGAAATTGAATTATATTTTTTTGTCATCTTGGTTTGTTATGCTTCTTCAAAATTGTTTTCATTATAAAAATGATTACAAGTAATCAGTAACAAAAAAATAAATTTCCCTAATCAAATTTTCTAGAATGCTAAAGGACCCAGTTTGCAATAGGACCCAGAATGTATCAAAACTCAGTTTGCAATAAAACCTACTATGTATCAAAACCCAGTTTGCAAACGCCTTCGGCTCATGTAGTACCCGGTAAGGAGACTAGGTAAGTTTCAATTCAGATCTCTAGCTTTTGCTCAGTCTTGCAACCTTCTACCTCGCCAAGATTTAAAGACCAAAGATCAACATCGATACTTCTGCAAGAAATGTAAATTGATACAATAACTTAAAAACCCTACGATGAGGACAAAAACCTTACCTAAGATGCAAATCATGTCTAACGCGACATTGCCGTCCACAAACCTACCATCAAAGTGGAAGGCTACCCATAATAGGCCATCCAGTCGGAGCCATTTTATGAAACTGTGTTTAACCACACAGATCCAACCCTTTGACAGGAGAATCAAACTCGACGCTTGGCCGTGGCTGGCTGATTACCCATATTCAAATTTATATATTGGGTATGTACGCCCCTCTTCTACCAAAGATTAAAGCAAATTATATATAAATTAATGACTAGGCCCATCGATAAGTAAAGGCATCAACCAGAGAAATAAACCGATTATCTATGCACATAATGACCATGTCAAATGATAAAATAGAGCAGAAAACCATTCTCACCATGAAGGGCAACGATAACCCAGTATAGTGTATGCCGAAGAGATAGGCGTGCAGTGCAGACATCAAAAAACCTGAAACAACCTCACCGTCCGATGAAAAACATGAATAATATGTACCGAGGCTAGGAGGGCCAGCTGGCAATAAATGCAAGCTCCTGGAAGCTACAACTCCCTTATTGCAAGGCGGTGTATGCAAAGCCGAACATGTGGCGATAAATGCAAGGTGGCAAAAATGAAATGTGGAGCTTGCAGAGAAGAATACGTGGTAGTGGTGATTATAAAATAGAAGAATACGTGGTAGTGGTGGAAAACATGTGCAACGGTTCCAGGGCTTCGTACAGCGAGGGAATATTAGAAATTTTAGAAACTTCCATCCAATATCGCCCGGATGACCCTTTCGGTTCACCGATAAGTTCTGCAGATATACCAGTAGCAAGAACTGATCTACCGAATAACGACGGTGAAATTAACTACTGGTATAACTTGTTAAATTAGTTAAGAAATTAGTTGGTATAAGTTGTTAAATTAGTTGAGTCTAAAGTAAATTATATAAGCATGCCTTCGATATATGAACCTAATGTCATCCTTCTTTCCATGTGATTTACACTGGAAACATTGACCCAATTATTTTATTGTACGCATGATATTCGAACCTCGGATTTTCAATAGAGAAAAGTTATTAACTATATATAAATGGTCTGAAGAGATGTGAATTTTTTTTAAACTTTATTTAGCAGCTCCATCATAGAACTTAAAGATAAGTTTATCTTCTAACTATTAAAACAAGTATTGTTGTATTTACTACATGATTTTTCATTGATTTTGATGAAAAGTTTAGTCAAACTAAAATTTTGGCGAAATTTTTTAAACCAAAATGCCCCTGCTAAAATCTGCACAGAGCTTTTAATCTCCACAGTTTTCATGCAGTCTGCAGGTATGTTATAAATTTAGAAATGAAATAAAGACGCATATAAAATTGTATTGGTCGTGCTAATTGAAGGACCTGTTTGGGAAGATGGCAATGGCTTTAAACAATTCAAAAACCAAAAATTCAATTATAATTACAATTTTGTATTGTTGTTGTGGCAAACTTCGAAGATGTCAATCCATTTTGGCCGATGCAATATTGTTTGAGATTAACAGGTAAAACTGGAGGCCATGTGCCCGGTAGGTCTGAAAGAATGTGCAATGTAAGATATTTTGCAATAATCAAAGTTCCACGGACTTCTGCCGATGGCAATCACATTTTTGAAGATAGCAAAATCTGGGTATATATTTCACTTATACGAGGAAAGCAATACATATTGAAAGTCTAAGCATGTCAATAATTGTAAAAATTTCTTACGTGGAGGGCAATACATGTTGAAAATCTGAACATGTCAATAATTGCACAAATTTCTTACGTGGAGGGCAATACATATTGAAAGTCATGTCAATAATTGTACAAATTTCTTTAAATTATGGTAATGTAAAGTTCACATATATTTGTCTAAACTTTATTGAGATTAGGTTTGGTCTGATGTGTACTATTGAAATATTATATATCATTAAGATATTAAATTGCTGGGAAAATAATGTGTACTTTTATGTCTAGGGTAAAGACGTTATTTCAAAACACATGTTATTATACCTGGTGTCCCAGATATTTTGCATTAGTTTTTATACTAATTACTTATTATTTGGGTTAAATCACAAAGCGTGACCCCGGCAGGGACTACCACCACAGCAGTGGCTCCCTTGTTATATTTGAAATCCAATGATCAATTGGTATCTATTATTTATAATGAGAATTTATATGGAATTTCTTAAAAGATTCAACGTTCTCTTACTTTAGGGGTTAATAAAAAGAACCCAATTATTTATTTCTTTATTTTCAAAACCACTTTTCGTGAGAAATTAGGGTATTCAATATGAGGCATTTTGCAAGGTGCTCACCACAAATACTCTTTTGGCAAATTTCATAGACTAGATTTACAAATAGAAAATTTCAAAGGCTAGATTTACAACTAATCCCTTCTTTATGTGGATAAAGAAATGCAAATAAGTATCTTTAACAAAGTTTATATGTAATTTCGAGAGATGAGTAATGGATAAGAACTCATAATTTTGAACTTCAATATTAACTAAACTTGAAATATTTGTTTTCGAGCATGTTTTAGATTTTATGAAGGATAAGTGTTTATGAGTATATGATGATCATAGGAATGTTTTAAATTTTATGAAAGTTTAATGATTGTCAGTATGAAACTTATGTTTAATAGAAAATTATTAAAAATATGTATTATGATTTGTTTTTAAAATAATAGTGTAAAATTATTTTACCTCTATTTTTCTCTTAACAAGGTAAAGAAAAGCAAAAGAAATACAAATCTTTCTTTATGTGAAAGATCAATTTTAACATTTTATGTGAAGGAAATTATCAAAGAATTAAAGATGTGTAAGTGGATATATATTTAAAATCTCAAGGAAATTATATATATAAGGGGTTTTATAAAATACGATAGTTGTCAACATCACAACAAATTTTAGAAAATTATTATTATTTTTTGTCAAACATAAGAGGTTTTATAAAATATGATAGTTGTCAGCATCACAACAAATTTTAGAAAATCATTATCATTTTTTGTCAAACATTAGATATTGGAATACATTAAGTTTAAATTAAAATGAATCTTGAAGAAGTGAGTCTTTTACACTTTGTATATTCACTCACTAGGAAAGATACATAAAATTCATATCTAGAGCATCGTTTGATCTAAATTATTAACAAAAAACAAAATGGAGTCTCTAATTGGGGAGAAAGGAAGAATTTCAAAAACTTCATATTGTTATGCCTTTGTGCTATTTAGAATTAAGGTGATTCTCACAAAAAAGCTGTGATTATTTCTCTAGTTCCATGCTAAATTAATAACTGTATAAGCCTTGAATTCACTAAATAATTGGTGATTCCCAAGTCAAATATAATTGAAAAAATAGATCACTAGGACACAAAACAATATGAGAAAATTGATTTGCAATTAAACATTAGGCATTATACATTTTTATCTCAAATTTCTATTAGATCCCTACAATCAATCAGGGAGACATTATTTTGGGTTCACCCTCAATGGAATTACTAGAGTCCATCTTAATATGAAGAAGTTTTATAGATTTTTCTACGAAAAGAAAAATAAAATAAAACTACAACACATTACCATGAGGGCTTCACTGAATGAGCCTCTGACATATCACATGCGTTCGTGGCATACTATGCAATACCCTTAAGTTGACTACATATTGGAAAATACCTCTAAAATTCACATTATTTAACCCCCTACCAATACAAAACCAATACACCTTCCGAAACTTAAAAACCCTATTTTCACTAGATATTGTAGGTATCCATTTTTCATTAACATTTTTTATACCCCTTTATAATTTTTCATTAACTTTAAGCTCCCTTTTTTATACCTTCTAATATAAAAATCTTTTACCATTATATATCCCCCAATATATTATGTCAGTTTTTCCTCAATATATATCCCCCAATATGAATGCATGTGGTATGGTATTTATCCCATAGTGAAGGCCCCATGGACATTAAATTAGAGCTAGTTTCAATAACACTAGAGGAAATAATAAATATCTCAAAAATAACTCTTCAAGAAAACAAAAAATTATGCAAAATATGCAAAAAGAAGTTGGAAAAACTATCACAGACAAAAATAAAGATATTTCTTACTTTAGGGACCACAGTGAAAAATTACTCATGCAAATTAATAATGAAAATAAGTTGTCGGTGTTAGTGTCAGTCTATGCAGCCTTCCTCCAGTGATCAAACATGTTCTTACAAATTGATTTTAAGGCGTCAAGGTCAAATTTTGTCATTTCAGTGAGTCTTCAAGCAAAATTTGGTCACTAGGCATTAGGTCTAGGGTTTGCTTTTACTCCTTCCAAATTTTTCCAAATGTTGGTCCATGTCAACATTCAGCTTAGTGAGCCATTATTCAGGGGGTTGTCATCATCATTTCAAGTTCCACTGGGTCATTTTACACCTTGTTCATGCTTCAGTTGTGCCTAGGTAAAGTTTGTTTCCCTCTCCTAGGGTTTTGAAGGCAATTTTTCTTGGATGGTCAAATCATCAGCAAAACTTGTATCCTGATGTTAAGACAGCTTCCCCTATCCTTAATGTACCTTATTAATCACTTCCCATCACTGAGATCCCCCAAATTCCTCATTTTTGCACAAACCCTAGTTTCTTGCTACAACTTGAGAATTTTCTAGGTTGGGCCTGTGTTTAGCCTTTTTGGACCCCTTACCCTCCCTCAATATTTTAAATTCCACATTCCTCTACTTCCTAACATCCCTCCATACTTCCAAAAATTTTCTCAAGAATTTAGAAGCCCCTTATCCCCTTCATTTCGCTTGATTTTGACAAATCCCCTGTTCTACACATCGGGGTAGGTTTTACTGAAATGATGGTTCTGAGCAATATAAGATTAATTTGGGAAAAATGAGAGAGGTTTTTGTCCAAAATAGGCCAAGGAAGAAAACCTCCTTCACTTTTACAGAGGTGTCATGGTTTTACAGAAATCTGAAAAATACAGTTGCCTCGGGAGAATTAATGCACCTCTGAGGTGACCTTCAGAAAATCAAGTTTGTTTCTAGCTGGGTTAGCCAAATGACTTTCTTGATGAGTCAAATGATAACTAGACACAAATATATTTCCAATGAGCTATGATGAGCTAAATTTGGAGTTGAGCAACACCTTCAAAAGTTGACTGCAACAACACTCTGCCTTGAGGAAGCCTCATTTGGCACATTTTGACTAGTCTTGGGAGATTTGACTTTTGTCAGGGAAAATTAAATCCAAATTGAAAAACTCTAGTTGGGTTGGAAATTAGACTCAAATTAATTTCCAAAGAGCTATCCTGCACCCAATGTGGACATCGGGAAGGCCTCCAAAAGTTTCCTGCAAAATGCGCTATGCACAGGGTTTGGTGGTGCGACGCATTGGGAAACTAGCACGACGCATAGGGAAGGCACAACGCATTGGGCTGCATTTCTCAGTGCAAAAATACACTGGCATGGTGCATATGGAAGGCATGGAATTTTGGGTTCTAGGCACGGCGCATAGAGCTGCCAACCCCAAAAACTTCAAAAAATTGCTCCAAATCACTCAAAATGTGTGGGTCTTCACTTGTACAAGTAAGATGGGCTTCCATCATTGATTTTCATCCAAGGTTAGTGCTTTTGGTTGTCTTATGGTGTTTTCATCATCAAACCCTACCAAAGAAAATAGTATTAGGGGTTTTTGTTAATTATTTAGCTACCAAGTTATCCCCTCACCTCAATCACTCCCTACTCTATTTTCCCTTGATTTCCCTATCCCTAAGTCACATCATTCCCTATCATTCCTATTTCCCCATTTCATTTGTAAAATCCCTAAACCCAAAATGATCAAGTGACTATCCCATTGTCTCCACATTTGACAAATCAGAAGTTTTAAAAGGGAAAATTTCACTTGGTTACTGTCCTTTGTTCCCGCTATCCTATTTCTCCCACAGTCTTTTCCCTTTGGCACACATTTGGAACATAGTTGGAAATTGGAGATAAAGACACCAAGTTCTCATTTCTCATTTTCAACAAACCAAACATACACTTGAAATACACCTTGCAGCACCATAGAGATGGACACTCACATATCATATGAACAAGATAGTGATTTCCACCACTAAAACTGCATGCACCCGGAGGACACTAAAACGTCGAAAAAGGGAGGATAGACTCCAAATCTTGGCAGAAGCATTTTTGGCTAAGAATGGTACTTGATGAGGGACGTTCAGTAAAAATTTCAATAAATTTGGAGAATTTTTTGCATTTTGAAAAATTTTTGCACTAAAAAATAGGGTTTTCCTCCCTATGCGCCGCGCCACATGGCGCTCGCTTTTGCTAGAGGGCCCCAAATCAAAAAAAGTTTGCATTTCTAGATTTGTCATAAAAATTTATGCTTTCTTGTTGATGGCCAAGAGATTTGGGTAGGTATTGAGCCCTCAAGAGGTCAAAAACACTCAAAAAATTACCTCACTGCCCCTATTTTGACACACATGAAGCAGTCTTGGGCGATTTGATTTTTGGAGGGTAAAATGGACACCAAATTGAAACATTCCACTTGGCGTGGAAAGTAGACAGATAGTTATTTCCAACGAGCTATCATGAGCTCAATTTGGACTGCAAGAAGAGTTTCAAATTCAGCTCCAAAATGGCGCAACGCATAGAGAATCAAGCGTGGCGCATAGAGGATTTTTGCCTATTTTTCATTGTACAGCTCAGAATTTCGCTCAATTTTGACTAGTTTTACTTTTTTATGTAATTATTGATCTACCATGATGTAATTTGGTGACCACGATGTAATATTGGCACATATTTACTTGTTCTAGAGGATTCATTCACTAAAAAGTGAAAATTAAATGAATGAATCAGTTTCCTAGCATATAGAGGCAAGTTGTTTGATTGCCTAGATTTTAGTTCCTTGTTTAGAATTGGTTCAAATAGCTCCTAGAATGATGAGCTCGACCCCTAGAGTCAAGGGAATGGGTTTGGCTTGTCTATATCATGTATTTTCTGAGTCATTTTCAGGGTTGGACATTTGGAATTCCTTGGCACATCATTGTACATTCTATCTAAGCATTTTTGGCAAAGGAAAGACCAGGGTTTTGCAGCACTTGTTGGGATCCATGTGGATCTATGTTTTGAGGATGTTTTTTTCTATGTAATTGTAAGTTCACTGATGTTCATGTGTATCATTTTCCCTTCTCTTTTCTTCTAAAATTAAACAAATGAGTGATT
>APFE030443145.1:0-25298 GCA_000404065.3 Pinus taeda | reverse complement strand
CGCCTAGGTGTAGGGATTTGGTGGCTCCTCCACCATCGGACTGAGAAATATGCCTTGTGGCTCCTCCACCACTGGGCAGCCATAGGAGTCTGAGGCACTCGTTTCGGTGTATGGCGTGGCGTCCCTCTCAGGCTCGCTTGGTCCAGCTTGGTTCCTCACCACCTCACCCGCGGCTTCCAGAGACTGTAATTGCTGACCATGAATAGGTGAAGGTGGCCTTGGAGCAGCTGGGGCTTCAGGTCGGTCAACGTGCTCGCATTTTTCAATGCGCACTGATACAAAATACACAGTATTGTCCAGCGTGTAGGGGAATCAAAAACGGGTTGATGGATGCCCGCCAAAGGGACATACCACAGACCTACCCCGCCCTCTGCCTCGTCCACGCCCTGTGCGAGCTTATGGAGAGAGAATTTCCTCTGAGGACGTAGAGGAATGTGGTGAAGAGGCCCGTGCTCGGGCACCACCTCTTGAGCCTCCTCGTCTACAGGCTCCACGTTGCCGTTCACGCGGCATGATTCAGTGCCAAAACAAACCAAAAGTCGCAAACTCTTCAAGTGTCGGATTTGAAAAGAAGCACAGAGAGGAATATCAATTCTTACCCCCCAGGTCAGAAACCAGGCCGCGCAAGGAGAGTTCCTCCCGACAAATTGTCCCGTTCCGCACCCAGAAAGTGCAGTGCTCCCCAGGACTGCACCTCGAACCAGGTCACCAGGAGACGGCGACGCTGCACAAATCAGGATTTTGTCATTGATAGTGCCGTAACAGGCCGAAGTGACAGACCAAATTCTCAGGTGAGTCAAGCTCGCAACCAGGGCCTCAAGTGCTGAAGGCCGAGGTTGATGCACAGTCTTCTTCCCACACTGAGTAGACATCCAAGAATTGGGCTCACCTCTCCCTAATGAAACCAACCAACCAGAGCTTCGCTCACTTTTCACCAGCGTTATCAGAGAATTCCTCTCACCTCTCACCAACGATACCAGAGTATTCCGCAACCAGACAACCAGCGCAACCAGACAGCCAGAGCTTTGCTCACCTGAGCTTCGCTCTGCAGAGCTTCGCTCACCTCGCAAATGACTTCTCCTCGACGTCGAAATGAGACCTCTCGGCACCCAAATATTCCTGCCACCTTGAAAACCCCGCCTGCATTAACTATGGCCGGACTCCTTCGCGAGCCTTCGGCCCACTTGTCCTGAGCTGGCAGCCATTTGTCAATAAATGCCGCCGCCTGCTCATTAGCTCTGCTGTCATTCACCCGCAGCCGGGGTTTTGATTTTTTTTTTAATATGTTTTGTTTTATTTTATTTATAATGTAATTTTTTATTTCAGTTTATTTTTTATTATAATTTAAATTTTTTTATTAGATCTAGTTGTTTTAAATAGAATATGTTTAAGTTTATAATAAAAAATATAATTGTTTTGGATGATTTTTATTTTAATTTTATTTATCCTATCTTTAGTAATTTTTAAATGTTTTGATAGGATGTTTTTATTTTATTTGTTAATAAAAAATGGTTTCTTTTTTTTCTTAATTATTTTTTTAATTTTTATTATATAGTATTATTATCTATTTATTTTTATCTAAATCTTATTTTTACAATTATTTATTTTTTTTAGCATTTTATTGGTTTTATTTATTTATTTTATTTTTTTATATATTTTATGGAAAATTTAAATTTTTTTTGTCATAATACTCGTCCTCTTGCCACCCTAGCCGGTTGGGCCTCAGTGGTAGTCAGGGATTTTTTTTTGTTTTTGGAGTTTTTAGATTTTTTTTCTAATGAAGATCGATGTTAATTTTAATTATAATTTATTATTATTCTTATTATTATTATTTATATTTTCATTTAAATCTTTTACACGGTTTGTTAAATTTTTTACATTTATAGGTTTTATTTTTTATTTTTTTTGACATACTATATTTTTTATATTTTGAATTTTTTGTCATTTTTTATGTTTATTACTTGTTATTATTTTTTTTACTCTTTTTTTCATATTGTGTATTTTGTTATATATATATATTATATATATATATATATTATATATATATATCTTACTCTTTTTTTAGAGTCTTTGTCAATGATTGTTTAGCACCCTGATCCCATTATGTGCAATTTGATAGTTGATTTTAAATTGTTCATTATAATGAATAGAGTCTGCCCCACAATGTGTTAATTTCATAGTTGGTCTTTAAGTTTTCATTACAATGGGTTGAGCTCACTTACACTACATGTCAATTTGATAGTTGACTTTTTTTTTCTTTGGCAATATATCAAGTTGTTTTAGGCTAAGATTTCAAAATCATTATACATTTAGCATTTGAAAAAAAAATACTCTTGGTATAATAACTCTTTCATTCAAGTGTTCATTTTTAAAGCTTTTTTAGTCATAAATTTTTTCCATAATTTCATGCTTGAAACATTTTGAAAATTTAAGATTGTTTTATAGTCATAGTCTTTGGTTTTAATTCCATGGTTGAAAAATGATCAAAATTTTAATATTTTCTAAGTTGTTATAGTTTATCTTTAATGTTATGGTTGAAAACAGTTATAAATATTTTCTTTTTTAGCACCATGCTTGAAAATTGTTGGAATTTTTAATTTTTTCAAAGAAGTGATCTTTTAAATTTAATGTCATGCTTAAAAATTGTTGGAATTTTAAGGCTTTTCAAAGACGTGATATTTTATCATTAATGTCATGCTTGAAAATAATTGGAAATTTAAAGTTTTTCAAAGTCTATCTTTAACGTCATTATTAAAAAATATTGAAAATGTACCCTAAAAAAAAAAAAAAACCAAAAACAAACGTTATTCTAGCATCAACACTTTTTCGATTTCAAGGTGTTTTTTGCACCCAACAAAATGGCTTTTATTTTCTTTTACTGTTATTTTTAAAAAGTATTGAAAATTTAATCTGGAAAAAATGGTGATGTAGAATCAACACTTTTTATTTTTGGGTTGTTTTTTCATGTTTCCTTGGGATTTTTCGGCTCAAGTACTCGTTTTGAGGTAATGGTTCTCGTTTGATCAGTAACTATGTTTTCTTTCATGATTTTCGTTATTAAGGGTTATATGAACTTAATTACTAATTAAAAATATTAAATAGCCTATTTGCCTTTGCAACTTACATATTTTCTTTCCTAAGGTATTTCGATAAAGCAAAATTATTAATCGTTGTGTAAGATGGGGTTGGTGTAGGAACATTCTTGTATCGTCCACGTTCTTGTACCCACGACAGCTAGGAGCATCAACACGGTTCACTACCAAAGTCCACTACAACTTAGCAATTCGTGAACATTCCTTGCCAAAAGATCAACAACATTTTGTTCAGCTCAGAGCGTTGGGGAAAATACGGGATATGGAGGTAAAGGTTTCAACCGAATACCCATGATTAAGTTTTTTTTTTCAAACAACTGAAAGCATAAGATTATACTTTTGTTTGATTTTTGTTGTAGCCATGAGCCGAACGATGTACATTTAAAAGGGTTTCTAGTAGAACTAGGTAGTGATACTCTGGAGAAATATTTTTTATATTGTAATTTTTGTATTGCCATACTTCTAAGATGGATCTAACAATCCACGATGAATGCTGGAAATTACTGAGTTTAATACAAGGAGTTATGCCAGTTATCCATTTCATGTTCTAATACTTTATGTGATGCACTATTTGAGCATTTGATTTTTCGGATCTCATAAAAAGGAGACGAGCTAGTTAGCTAGGGCCCAACCAACCTAGCTTGTTCTCCCTCTTTTCGTAAGGTGTGTTAGATGTATTTCCTTATGTAGGGTTGGAGTAGGAAGTATTTCATCTTTTTATGTAGCTAACATGTCTTTGTCTTCTTCATAAACCGTGTGACTTGGATCCGAGGTGTGAAGGTGTGGGTGTGTTCATTTACTGAAGGTAGTGGTAGCATTTCTTTCCTTTGATGTGTAGTTTTATTTTTGCATAGGGTGTGTTTAAATTTACTAGAACCAATGTGTTTTAATTCCACAAGTGAAGGTTGCTTTCACAAGGGTGTTTATTTCTACAAGTGGATCTATTTTCTTTATGCAAGTGTGTTTCATTTCTAAGTGTGTAAGTGTGTTCTCTTTAACTTGGGGTTAATTTATTTATATTTCCCTGAGCGTTAATGAAATGATGTCCACATTATGAGGATCTGTGACTATGGTTATTTTCTTGTGGGAATAGTCCAGTTTAAGACTAGAATTTAGTGAAGGAACCTTTGAATTGAAACCTCTATTCGGTAAAAGTGTAGATCTGGTTAATATCATGACAGACATCTAGGAAAGAAGGGATGCTTTGTATTTAGAGTAGATGATCATTTTCACATGAAGAAGATTTCTATTGTAGTAGATATTTCCTTTGAATTTTGAAGTGCTTTTCACTTTCTAATGAATGATTAGATAAGGAGTCTTTTGATTATATGCGATTATTTCCTCTGCTATGGTTTGCCTTGAAAATTAATTTCTAGTTAGCACACTTTTCATTTTATGCTAGTGGTTTGGAAGCTCAGTACAAGAATACTAATTTCTTAGTACAAGAATATTTGTCTCAGTACAAGAATTGATACCTTGGTACAGGAACCTGATATTCTTGTGTGAAAGCCAAAATACTCAGTGCAGGAATATAACATACTTCTAGTACAGGAACATTGTTTTAGTACAGGAATATCGTTCAAGTGCAGGAAATCTATTCTAGTACAGGAACGTTGTTGCAGTGCAGGAACAATGATTTAGTCCAGGAAGGAAAATTTGTAACAAAGACAAATGCACTTCACAACCTAATTATTTCTCTGTCTTATGACTGCACTGACATTTAGTCTCAGGTGTCTATTTTTCATTCTTTCATTGATCAGGATTGTTTATGTTGATTTTAAGTTCCTTTCATTGAGTTTTTGCAAAGTATTTTCCTTCTGATTCTGGCACCTGAATTCTTTTGGTATTATTTTCTTTGTAATTCTTTAATTCTGCAAATATAGTTAGGGAAGATAGGAACATATTTAGTTAAGGTTTATACCATTAATCTTGTCATTTCATTTGTTATGCCTCTAAGCTTACGTAGCCCTGGGTTGACAGTTGAGTGTTGAAGGAGTTTGTTGAACTACAAATCTAGAACCCAACAATCACCGAATGTAAAAGCCGATGGGATACAAAGATCGCACAATGATCTAACTCTAGATACAACTGTGAAGGTTAGGCCTTGGTGATTGATATTTCTAGTGTCGATTGTTGCCTTATGGAGCGTTATTCTTTGTGACTTATATATTGTTAATCCCCATGCCATCTGAAGTGGTATTTGTGTGCAAGAACCCCTTTTTATTAGGGGAATTGGCACATACTTTGGATGTGAGGCATCCCATGGTGAACCTTTGTAGTGAATGAAATAAACAACAAGAAATGATGGTAAGTCGGGGGGTTTAGAAGTAGTTGTGTAAACAACAGAAACAACTTTTCCAAGTGCTCCATTAACAAGGCCTGCTTGAACCCATAGATTGTTTGTTAAAATGATTTTTTTCCCAATGCATAAGAGCACTTTTTCATCAAGTCACTCATCTTCTTTAGTAGTGGAGGACCAGTGTTTCCTTTGTTCGGCATAGGAACGCCCAACTGGCATGATCAAATTTTTTAGCATGTTTTTATTTTGTAGCTCGACAGGTTCATTTGTTGCATAAAGGTGCATAGAATTGTGATATGTTTTTTTTCATCATGTGAAAGGCTGGATTTTGTACGTGCCAGTAGCAACTTCTAATCATCCATTATAGGGGTTTCATCTTGAAGGTTGTAAAGGAGTTGGAAAAATGGAACATGTTGAGGGTTTGTGCCTTGGAGGTGAAAAACAGTTGAGAGTGTGACAATTGTATAAAAACCCCTCCAGAGAGCATTACCACGAGATGTCCCCACATAGGTTGGTGTATCTTTTACTAGTGGTAGTTGGCCAAGGTCATCGACAAGGATTATAGAGCATCCACCAAGTGGAGTGCTTTTATTAGATGGGAAAGACTCGTGCAAATGTTCATCAATTTGAGAAAGTATCTTAAGGCCAACGAAACTCATTTCATCAATGAGAATGTATTTGACATGAAGAATCTTTTATTGGATATTTAGGAGAGATTGACCTTCCAAAGGTTGCATGGAGGAGATAGGGATGCGAAGCGAAGATTGTATTTTTAATGCATTTATTTGGAAAGATGCAACACTGGTTGGAGCAAGCAAGAGTAGAGGGATTTCTCTATTGTTAGAGTTAGCTAGGAACATATCTTTGAGGCAGTTAATCAGGAAATATTTTCCAGTCCTGGTAATACCTTGGATGATCATCTTTAGTGCGATATAGGTGTTGTTTGAAAACTGGGAAAGTATCATATTGAAAGAGACCAATTGGCTTGGTGTCAAAGAGGTAATGGAATGTGGATTTGGAGAGGGAAGATGGCATAGTTGTATGGAGGAGCAGTTAAATTCTATGGAGAAAATGGCAGTCTCTTGAGGGTTTGAAGGGATAAGAGAATGGGCTGCAATTATGATTTTCATCAAAGTCACGGTGGCCAAGCATGTCAAGGTCATCAAGAAGGATTTCGTTGCCTGGGTGGACTCGAGAAAGGAATTTCCATACGTTCATGTCCATGGAATGGTCGTAATGCATTTCAAGAATATCAAGACCATTAGAGTCAACAGGAGGTTGTTCTTCAGGTGCACAATGGAAATGCCATGCATGATATGTGTGTTTAATTTATTGCCAATGTGGAATAATTTCCTTGTCACTTCCACCAATGTCATCAGGTAGGTTGCGAAAAGAGAAATACAAGAGCATTTCACTCCAACAGTAGTTTGTATAGGAGTCTACATCTTATGATGGGATGGAAGTGTATCGAGGTAAGATGTGTACGACTATTGGAGGGAAGATACATTTCCATGGTGATGTTTTTCGAAGAGAGGAGGATGACCAACAACATGCGAATTCAAGAAGAGACAATGACTCTAGTGAAGGAGGTATTTGTATGTATGAAGTGATGAAGGGTGTTATTGGTTGTTGGCGATCCAATTGGTTTGCAACACATTTGAAAACTATTTTCTTGACATTAAGGGAGACAAAAGAGCCACTACATTTTGTGATGGGGAGTTTTTGGAGTATGTGTCATGTTTCTTGTGCACTAATGTCCCTCTCAACAACTGCTTCAATTAGGAGTTTGTGGACAATGGCAACTGTTGGGGCATCAAGTGGAGAACTTTGTGCAAGGTGCGATAACATTTGGTGGTAGCTTTCAGGATTTGACTTTACTTTTGCTGCATATTTGAAAATGTAGTTCAAGTCAAAATGATGTGATAGGATAGGTTGGAAGTCAATGTTAGACCTCCAAATAGTAAGCATGTGAAGGTTGTGGACATTAAGCTTGTCATCATTCCTAGCAGGGATATATTTTTTTTTCAGCCATATGCATCGATGTGCATGGAAGAGGATTCATGTAGCTCCCAAGGGACTCCATAGCAGCAAGATGTAACAATTTTCTTTTTGCGAAGACATGTATAAGAATGTCAATTTGTGTCAATAGACACAGTTGACAAGTTTGTGGTAGTCTTTTAGCTCGTTGGAGCTGAGGATATCATTTGTTTCAAGAAGGCCAGGATCTCAAAGCATCAATCGATGTATTCCTGGACTTATGTGTTGGAGGGATCGATGGTTCCATGTAGTTACATATGAATCAAAGAAAGGCTTGGCATTAGCAATGTTGTATTCATCGGTCCAATCAAGGTTGTCCATATAAGGTGCATTTTCGAACCATAGGAAACCATGTATATTTGTAGATCCTCTATGTTTCCATTCATACCTGAGCAAAATAGAATAGAGCAAGTAACATTGTTGCATGAAGACATGTACATAGAGGCTGAAAGGAAATTAGTGGATGAGTAATGCCTACACTAGTAGTCCTTTACACGGAATCCTTTTAGTAGGACCTCTTCTAAGAATATTATGAATCTGCAGTGGATGTATTAAGATACACGATGTAGGTTTGCAACAATGTTTTGGATTCTTCAATGAGAATGATCATGTGCATTGGATGGAGCACTAGAGGGCATGGCCATGTGCAAGTCATGCCATTCGGTATCATCTGCACTTAGTGTGAAGAAGAAGGTAGGGCTTCCTAGTTGAACAATCATATAACTGATTTCCCCTCGAGATTTGGTCTAGAATGAATGGATCCCTCTGAGCAAAGTGTCGAATCACATAATTTGGTCTGGAATTGTTGAAGGAGGAAGATGGCGGACGTGGTCACAAAGGTCTGCAAAAGTTTCTGGCAAGGTATCTGCAAGGTCCATTTTAATGAATACAGAAGTTGTTTCTTGACTACGATGGTGCATGATATGGTTGTAAAGGTAGTAGTGGAATCTAGGATGTTGTCCAAATCTATTTTCATGGTATCACATTAGGTGCAAAGAGTATTCTTACATATCAACTTTTCCGATTCTTGGTTGGTTAAAATAGTAGCCCCTATGGGGAAGACGGTGGGGAAGGCCATGGAGAGGAGACTCTCAGTGTTGTATTCATTGACTGGGGAGAGGCCAATAACAAGACGATGAAGTGAATGGGTGGGAGTGGAATTGGAAGACTCTACAAAGAAAAATATTTCATCAATCTTAATGTGGGTGTTTGGTAGTGTTGATACAAATGAGGATGGATGAAGGTTAGATGGCAAGGGGTGAACAAGGTCACGATCAAGAAGTTTAGGAAGGTTTTCTTAGGGTTTAGAGGAAGTGGCGCAATGTGACGTAGATAACGGGAGACATTGGTTGGGATTTCAAAAAAAGAATATGGTGTAGATGGATTTACATGGACATCCTTATAGTAGGGATCATTTTCTATTTTGTATTTCAAAGATGACAAAACTCATGATCGGTTGACGAAAAATTGATAAGTTGTGTGTCCAGGATTGCATTTAGTAATGACAAGGATATCTATATATGTGAGAATGAGTGGAAGAGAGTTGTAAATAGTAGTTATATCTTGAGGGGAGCAAATGGTATGGCTATAATATTTGTACTGGCCTCCATGTGCATGGGTCACTTAAAGAATTGCGCTGACATGTGTAATAATCATCTCTTCAACTCGAGTCAAGCAAGAGACGACATATGCTTGTTCCCTTGGGTCCATGTTGTTTGATAAGGAAAAATGGTTGGTAGATTGTTCTGAAGCACAATGGCAACAACTGCTCACACCACAATGAAATTTTATTTTCATGGATGGGTAAGATTCGTTACAGATTGAGCAGGTTTGTAGGGGACTAAGTGTGTCTATTTTTTGATGGAAACGAAAGTTTGCTTGATGGAGAGGATCATTTTCAATGCAAAATTGAGGAGTTGAAGTGGAAGAAACTTAAGGGATGTTTGTATACAAAAGGTGGGAGGCGAAGAAAGTGAATGGCTGAGAGAAGTTTGGGAAGTGGGTGGAAATGGATGCAAGAATAGAAACACTGGTTCATATGGAAGGGAAGGAAGTTAGATTTGGGAAGGTAAGGGAGTTTAAGTAGGGATTTTTTAAGGAGTGTTGTGTCGATTATTGTAGATTAGATGACATCGTGTGTTTATTCTATCCTTGTTAAGTACATACTGCCTTTGTTGACGTGCCTTCCTTGCATCATTCTCGAGAGTAGTTTTCATAGCTATCCAAGTAAGGAAAGTATCATTAAAGGTGATGCATAAGTCAATTGTGGACAAAGACAAGTAAATAAGGCATGTGAAGTGGGGAAATAGTGTATATAGAAAACAAAGTGTTGGTGCAATGAAGGAAAAACACAAGTATATAATTCCAATTTGCAAGATAAATAGAATGAATAAAAAAACAGGAATGTAAATGAGAAAGCATGCATATACCTTTGCAATCAAACAGTCAAAATGTAGGATGGGGAAAGTGAGGATATATATAAGGAATTTTATATGTTGAGAGGGAAGGATTTGTTTTCCCCTTTGTTTGTCCAAAGGTGTCAATTTGTTTGGTTTTTAGTTTTCTACAAAAAGGAAGCAGTGAAACATTTGGTGCAAATGTTGTATGAAGGTGGAAGCAAGGGAAGGATGTGTTGGAGCACTAGGTTTTTTTTTTTTTTTTTATGCATTAAATAAGTTGAATGGAAGTTTATTGCAAAGCATAGTAAAAAGAAAATTTTATGTTATTTTGTTGAAGCAGATTTCGAGTAATAAAGAAGCTGGTGAAAAATGAAATATAGGTGCAATAAGAATATGTCTTAAATCATTGTGTTTTGAATTATAACATTGCATCTTCAATTCTAACAGTGGTTGGTGGAATGTTGAATTGAATATTAGTTGTATTAAAAAATATATTATCATGTAAGTTTGTTTTTTATCTAACAAATGGTACTTTTGTGTTACACGAGTATGAAAAGTAGTAACTATGTATGATTTCCTTATTAGAAACATATCCATATCCATATGTGTATTTGAAATATTTGAATGTGATACAAAGCACATGAAAGAATCGAGAAGTCCATAGTAATATATTTGCACTAACACCCATGTATTTATCAAGAAAATGTAGAAGAGTAACAATTATTATCGTAGCTGAATTTCACAAAAAGTAGTAGCGACAAAAGTGTAGGAATATAACTTAAAATATGGCACACAAATTTGTACAAGCGTATTGTGTTCATAGACTAGTGTAGATGGATAAAGAAGACAGGAAAGGGAAACAGAGTGGTGATCTAGGGAAAAGGTTTGAAAACCAAAAGATGGTTTTGAGAGTAGCTGAGGGGAATAGACAAAGGTTACAAGTGTTTCATGAAAAGGGTGTGCAAAAGGAAGTCACAATTTCAACAAAAGGCAGGGGCAACAACGGTGGTTAAATTTGGCATAATAATTTTTTGGAAGGCGTAGAATTGAATTTGATTTCATGCAGGAGAAGATTAGATGTGGAGGCGTAACAGAGTTCTTCAAAGTGCATGAGGGTTGGGTGAAGGCATTAAATGCCATTGAAAATGTATGTTCTTATAGTAAGTGTGAATAGGAATTGGTGACATTTTGTCATGGCAACAATGTTTCAGACAGTTTTGGGTCGCTTGAAAGCAAGTGAAGGTCCTTTGCTAAGATGCCTAAGAGTTTAGCTGCAACATCATCAAATGTAATGACATTTTCCAAATGCCCAATGTGAACATGCAATTCAATTCGAAGTACATAAGGATAACTTTCTTCATGCATCGCATGCCATCCATGTTAAGTGGGAATGCGGGGAAGCAAAAATCTTCCATGTCAATTGTTGTAGTAGTAGCACATACGATAACCCACATTTCTTTCTCGGAGTGAGGCAACTCAAAAACTTTAGAAATTGTTTTTGTTTTGAGGGGCTTTCCAGGGGTGCCTATGTATTTTCAATTAAGGGATGGCGAGGATGCATTAATGGATGTTATTTGGAATCATTGTTGTATTTCGCATGTTCCAACAATATCTGGGTCTATTAGAAGGGAAGTGGTAGGAATAGCTCCATTAGTCTTTCCATTGAACTCGACAACACAACCCGCTTTGATTGCAAGGACCAGAGTGTCCATTGAGGCATGGAGGTCAGAAAATTCGTGACCTTCAACATAGCACTGTACACCCCATAAGGTGACATCAATGTTGTAAAGGAGATGTCACATAAAGCAATTGTTTTCCTAGGCGTTTTTGTACCATCACGTTGGTGTATGACCATTGCAAGAGAAGTTGCGCTAACAAGACCAATAACATTGACAATTGAGTCGATAGTTTCACTATTGAGTGAATAGATCGAGATGAAACGAAATTTATTGGGAGGTATGGATTGATCTTCATGTATGGACTTAGTCACGATCGATGTAGAGAAGAGGAGGATTTTGAATGGGTGGTTAAGATGATTGTAGCAATGATTAGGAACCTTTATGGTGTTGTTCGATATTGTGTAGAGGCGAGAAACTTGTATGGGAGAACTTAGAGAGTCTTCCAAGTCATTGAATGCAGATATGTGGATTTCATCACCTTCATGGTCTAGAAGGTCAAACTCAAGATATTTCCTAGTGCCACGTGAGTTGTTGTATTGGCGTAGTGGTGTTCTAGCGAGGACACTCCCTTGTTTGGACCAATATTTTTGTGATGGGAGGAGTGGCTTGAAAGGGAGAGTTGTTGGAGCAGCAGCACTATCCATAGTAGAGGCCACAATTTGGTCCCCTATTGGGGAATTTGACGATAAGGTATATGCACTTATCATGGTTGAGGTGGCATGGAGTAGTTGTTCGGCAGGAAGAACAAGATTGGTTGGCTCTCAAATTAGAGGTGTTGCACATGGGAGACTTTCAAGTTCAATGAAATGAAGCAACTTGCAAGAAAGGAGAATTAAAAGAGAGGAGGAGAAAAGAAAAAGCAAAAGAAAATATAGTAGTTAGAGAAAAATAAGACAAAAATGGAGAGGAAGTCGAGGAAGGTAGTAGAGGAAGTTGCAACATACAAAGATTGATGGAAGGATGTGAAACAAATTGTTTTTTTAGGACAAAAATGGAGCCAAATTCAATCTCCCCAGATGTTGCAAGGGCATTATGCATTGAAGGTAGAAATGTCGCATGTTTGTGGGGTCTGTCAGAAATTGACAGACGATACCGGGGGGTTGCAGCCCTGCCTAGGAAAATCTTCTCGATAGCAATAACTTGGAGGATTGGTTGTCACTCAATAGAACCATTGATCAACAATGAAAGTGCATTGATAGTCAAAGTTGGATCCATTTTGCTATGAATTTTCATTGGAAATGAAAAACTGTAAGAAGATTTGAAATGTAAGTCTATAGGAACATAAGAAAATGTTGCAGAAAGGTGTAGGAGAAGGCTACAATATGAAACTTAAAAGACATGAAGGAAGAAATATTTTGAAGCAATAAGAATGGAATATATAAAAGTATGGGGAAGTAAATTGGACAAGAATGGAGGTGATATTAGAAGTTAAGATATTGCTAGATAGATATGTTTTATCATTAGTGCAAATGTATGTGGAAAGAAAAACGTTTTATGTGGAAGAAAAAAGGAAAAATAAGTATAGTTTCTATTCTGAAATGGGTTTATTTAAGTTAAAGATAGGTTTGGAGGGAAGAGAGGAAGGGTTAGGGAGGGTATTTGATGCATTTACTAAAGCTGAATTTATTTGAGAGCATGAATCTAAGTATTCATTGTTCATATTATAAGTAGTATGCGTTTGTAGATTAACATGACTAGTTTTGTTGTTTTTATTCAAGGCTATAAGATTCTTCAAGATGTTATTTTTTCTATGACATGCGTTACTAAGGAGTGGCTGCATCATTTGTAGATGAGAGGGGAAATGAAAGAAGATTTGAAATGTAAGCATATAGGAGCATAAGTAGATATTGTATTGGGCAAGAATGGAGGTGGTAGTAGAAGCAAACATATTCATAGAAATATATGTTTTGCGATTCTTGCAAATGTAAATGGAAAGCAAAATGTTTTTGGTGTGAACAAAAAAGAAGAAGTACAGTTCCTATTATGAAATGGGTTTTTTTGAGTGAAGGATATGTTTGGGGGAAAGAGAGAAAGGGCTAGAAAGGCTGAATGATGTATTTAGCAAACCTCAAAGTATTGGAAAAGTAAGTTAAGAAGGAAGAAATTCTTAAACAATTAGGTTGCTAAAACATAACTAATCACACATTATTTTCACTTGAACATTTGGAAAAATACTCCACTACTAGAAATTATTACTAGGCATGGCAACAATGTTTTGGTAAATATTCCGTGAAACTAACAACAATTAACAATTCTAAAGGGAAAGACAAATTCATTTTTTCATGCTAAAATTAGAATTGTACAAGAGCATCCCCTTCACAATATGCACGATATATGAAGAAGTTTCAATTGGGAGAGGTGACACATGAGATGTCTTGTTAGTCATAGCCAACAAGATCTTACCAAGTGTGCATGATTACATTAACAAACCATAACTAATCAATGCATGTTTAGAGCTATGTTAGTGACAAATAACACATGTACCCTTGACACTTGCATGCTTTCATTTTAAAACCAAATAAAGACTCTAAGAATGATGTTTGCATGACACCATTACCATGGGTATTTGAAATATTTCCTTTTTAAATCCAATGAATTACTTAACTTCAAAGTAAAAAATTATGTTAGAAGTATACTTTATAAGATTCATGAATCCATAAAAATGATTAAATCTTTCATTCCTTTAAATTATAAAGAACTCAGAATTAAAAAAAAAAAAACAATTCTCCTAATTAATACTAGTCTATATTTTATAATAAAAACATATACCTCAAAAAACTTCCTTTATCACATCCTCCCACCAAATGTCCACTAACAATTAACCTATTAAAACTCTTTAAACTAACACTAGATACATGACTATCATCCCTGAATAAAAAATTATATTTAACCTATAAAATAAATTCTTCACCAAACTTTTCATCAACTATTTAAAAGAAACCTATTTATCTTCGTACATCATTTACACCTGGATTCCCTAACTCCCTAGATATTTCCCATCCCTTTGGCTCCCTTGAACATTTCTCTTCCTACCTTCCCAATATGGTCGGCCTATTAAACAAATCCTCCATTAATTATTCACATTTTATAAAGAAAATCCCTTTGTTTTCATCCAACGTATCTACCTTGATTCCCTCAGTGCTTCAAACTCCTCTTCCAAATTTGGAGGCTATGGGAGGAAGAGTTTCTTAATGCTCATAAAACGTTTTTGTTGGGGATAAAAGTTCGTTAGAAGCACGAAAAACAAGACCATGCGAAACATTATCGTAAACTAAAGGAGCATTACGAGCTTCATGCAAGTGCCAACCCAATAAAAATATTCCTTTAATTTGCTTATTGAGAACAATTTATGATTAACCCTACATGTACTATTTTAAATTTATATGGTTCCATTGCTTTTCTCATTAATACTAACATTTTACCACTAAAACCAAAGCCATGTTAGGAAATCCATGTGCCCACGTTATCATTCCTCAAACGGGAATATAGTGATTAATACTTGCAAGATCACGAATGCATAGTTAAGGAAATGGCTCTAATTAGAGCCTCAACCTGCATTTGAACCTATGCACTAAGACTATCACCGTGGCCTCATTTAAAGAAACCGTGTACTCCATTAAAGAGGGTGAATTCTGAATTTGAATTTGTCAGGTACCTCCGAAAAGGAAAAAGAGTAAACCTGAATTTCAATATGCCCAGTGGTATTATGAGCGTGACGTGACTGTCCAAAGGATTGACATTCCAAAAGTCTAGTGTGATTTGTGCTACTGATTCCTCATAAGATACATATTTGTTAGAGAATTCAAGTTTTTGAACTCATCTTTCCTGCTACTTTAACTTAGGGTATGCATTGATGACTGTATTCATAGGTTCCATAGCTGGGGGAATTTTTTTGTTGCTTCCAAAGGGAAAGCAATTTGAACATCAAGAAGGATGTAAGTTGTTCCTCTCGTTGATCCCCTTCCACTGTGTTCCTAATACGAGTTGATTATTTCAACTATGTTTTTGATATCTCCGTAGCAATGGTGACAAAAATGATAGGTATTTTCATGACCTCTAGTCGAGGAGAAATGCTGAAATTTAATGTACATTCCAAGATCGACCTGAAATTTATGTCTTCTGAGATACCATAAACTAAGGAAATAGAACCAGATCATACCAGTACGTGCAAGTTGCAAAAACCTAAAGAAAAAAGCACACCTCTCCTGCTGAGGTGTTTAATAATTGAAAAAGTAATTCTGTTGAACACTTTATGTTAAATAATAGAATTTGAATTTCGTGGTCACGTGTGGACCGAATAAAAATGAGAGGCGTCATGAATTTCAGTTTACTGCGTTGCATTCACATGGTGGATTCGGGAACTTTCCCGATTGGTTCTGAATTCGATGGTTCTATGTTACCAGAAACGGGACGACTACCACCTTTTCTACATAAAAACGCATTAAAAACGAGACGGTACGGAAAACGCCGTTCCCAACGTCGTTCTAGTCTTTGTTGGTGCTAAATTTGTTTTTCCGGGAATGGATCATTTTTTCTTACTACAGTTTTATGCCACAAGGTTTAGTCATCACTGGTTTTTCCTTGGTTACATCTTAGAAACTCTGGTTAACTCGTCCCAGAAAAGCATTGCGCAAAACGCACGGCAAGCAGACAGACAACTAGTTTCATTTTCCAGTTGTGCAGCAATTTGTGATGAATAAATTTTCAATGATTGAATTAATGATTTGGTATTTAATTTTAATGTCAAGAGTTTAATATCTTTAATTTCATTTTGTATAGATCATGGATTGAAATTGTGAAACCTCCTAACCTGTCACACCTGCAAATCTGGAATGTCTATCTAATGACAAAATCTCAGTTGGGCGCTATTAATTATGTTAGACAATTATTGAATAAAATTGTTGACGGTCCAATAAGTATGTATCTTAATGGAAGAAGAATTTAATGCCCACGACTTTCCGGAATGAATCACATGGTCATTCTATAACCGAGATTTTTACTTCTTCTTATTATAACCAGCAATCTTCTGTACAAGCGGATCACATATCTTTCCCCATCTGTCCACCTAAATACAGAAATCTATGGTTCCCAACAGAGAGCAATCCCCACTCAACATATACTTAGAAGGGAAGATGACATTTCTAGGTATTTGGTTACTTTCATTAAATTGTTAATTTGACGTTGGTGTTTTGTTTTGTTTTGTTGCATGCTAAAGGCAATAGTTCATTATTATATTGTTGAATTTTAGTTAACATAATAAAACTGCTAGGAAGAAGGACGGGATTGGAATACTTGGTATTCTAGTAAATGAGTTTTTAAACTAATTTAAATGTTTTTTGGTCTCTGCTCGTTTCTTGAATGGGAAACCTCAAAGCTTTCTTTCTCTTCTCGATATGCTTTCTGGTTTCGTTCCCGTTTCTCGTTTCTGGTAACATAGGTTTAAACAAGCGGGGAAAGAAAATTCACTTCAAAATTCTATCAGATCCATGGCTTCTCAAGTATGAGAGCAGAGTCGTTTAGTCTTGTATGACCTCGTCGGGTTCGTTGGATACCCAACAAAAGTTATGGTGGTTATATTTTTCTCCTCTCCCCTTCTTTACGTTGTGATGTTTCTCAGTTGTTGCTCATATATGTGTGAACAGGAGATTAGAATACACAATGAATGGCATCTTGATAATGTTTCTCCAAGCCCTGACTATAAACCCTTATTCAGTTTTTTACTAGTTTGGAGCAACGAGTGTGAATTGTACCTTCTACATGACTGTCAGTCGACCTGAATCTTATTTTGTGTTTTCCAAGAAAATCATTTTAATTTTTAGGAAGAATGAAGATTGGTGTATTTTAATTTAAATATACATGGTCCGCTGTGGCCAATCACTCGTCGTAGTGTAATCAAATGCCGACGGAAGCGTCTAATCAAATATTTTATGGCTAACATTTTGACAAAACTTGCAAAAAATGATACGAAAACATGTGGGGAAAATGCAGAAATCATTAAAACAAGGCAGAACTAGATATTCAGCTGAAGTAAAATGAGGTTAGCACGTTGGCCTTCCTCTTTTAATATAAAATTTACACACGGCTTTAAAGCTATGCCTGCTTAAAGGAAATAGACTGGAAATAAAGCGACATTCTCGGCTTTAAGCGTGTTTTTAACTTGCAAATAATGCAACGTTTTTCGGTAGGACACAGTGCACACATCACGTTCCTTTCTGGATGGCGCTCACATGTCTGTTGGCGAAGTTTGCAACTTTTCACCCACTACATCCAAATTCTTCTTACCGTGGTGATTTCAAATCATTTTGAATAGCTGGATGTCCATTCAATGCCAAATATCGTCCTCCCACAGAGACCCGTAGAAAACATCTGTATTCTCAACATAGTCATGCAAGTCAACCAGATACCTAATATCAGGACCTAAATCTCCACAGAAATGGTTATGCAGGAATCCAAGTTCATCAGGAGTAAAATTGTCTAGGAAAAAACCAAGCTCTCCGCACACATCATCGTAATACGGGAAATCGCCCATATCAAACGTCACGGGGATCGCTTCAGAATCCCCGTCTGCTGTCAGTTCGCCTTGCTTATTTGAACCCATCTCTTCAGTACTGCTATCTTCATCGGTTGACTTGATATTTTTTTCTGTTTGTGCGTTCAACCCAATTTCATCTTCCACGGAACTTATAACCACGTTCAGCCTCATCTTGCCCTCCACGTTATCCACAACAGTATGGGTATCTTCTGGATTACTATTGTTGTTATCCACGCTATCGATCCTGTCGAGTAAGGCCATGAAATTACAGTCACGCTCCAATATTGTTCCGCTATTAGTTCGCTTCGCGTCTGGCGAATCCAATCCGCTATTCAAATATTCATCTCTCCCTCGCTTATTCTGAGAAATTAGAGAGGATGCAGCCATCTCTGCTAACAAATGCTGTGAATAAAATGTAACAATACAGACTCTTGTTTGTATCAGCGATCCTCCTTTCCTTCCTTTGGGCTTTGAGAGTTAATGCGAGGAACAAATTTTCAACCAAGCAGCGCTCACAATCACCCACACGGGTTGTTGAACAATATATAGATAGATGACAAATGATAGATCACAAGAAAGACTATTGAACGTGTTGTTTTTAAAGGGCTTTTGGTTTTGCAAACTTCGTTTAAACGGCAAATAATAGGACACGTGGAAACCCAAATGAAGATAGCGTGTACGCAATCACGACCACAACCGTGAGCCGTCCACATTGATACGCCGGTGGCCAGAGAGACTCCATCTTGGTAAGTCTTTCAACTTTTCCAAGTACATATTATCAATTGTCACCGCTTTTTCTTTTAATCATATTTCATATTCCTAAAATAGAAATAAAAAAATTAATTTCTTTATTATTATATATAATTGTATTTATTTATATTTTTAGCAGAGATACAAAATATGGAAGAGAAATATATTTTTATTTTTTTTTATAAATTTTAAATAAATTTAAATTGTTTTATTATTAAATTTAAATTATCTTAGATTATAATAAAAAATTTGTTTAATTGATATATTATGTTTATAGTTTTTTGATATATTAATATTTGATTATGTACAAAATTGAAAGAAGAAATAAAATGTGTGTTTTTTTTTAATTTAATGTTACTGTACATAAATTATCTTGAATTTTATATTAAAATCAAGTATAGGAATTTATTCCTAAGATCTTTTAAGATGAAAAAGTGTCATCTTTTATGAATGAAAAACATTTTATTTTTTATTTTCCATCTTGCATTAAATCTAAATTTAAAAGTATTTTTCACTTTACTAACTTTTTTAATCTTTAATTAAAAAAATCTATAGTAATCTTAGATCACATCTCTTAATTAAATTGATTTCTATGCTAATTTGAACGTCCATTCAGATAAATTTTATAGAAATATTTGGAGGGGAACAATGACGATTTCGAAGGGAGATGTACGACACGAGTTACATCACTATCTCATTACGACCACACACAAAAACAGAAAACATAAGAGAAAGACGGCCGTTTTAGAGGACATCGAGAAAAAGGCACATGTAAATTGTTGGCGGAAGTTATCCAAAATCATCTCGAGTTCTCCTTATACCGCGGAAGTTTCGATGGGCATCTTTATTTTTTCAAAGCTGACGGTCTACCCGGAACTTCGCCGACAATCGATGTGCCATTCTCCCACAACAATGAATCGCTGAAAACCTAAGTGAGCGGAGGTGTTGACCTCTTCAATGGCACGTCCAGATCGTGTTGCGTCATGATAGCATTGATGCTGTAACACTTAATGACATGTGCCTTTTTCTGGTTCTCTAACCGCCGACTTTTTAGGCATTTTAAAAATGAAGAAATAGCGCCATGGACGCTGAAATTAAGAGAAGTTTTGGGAGTTGTCTATAATGCGATTTTTTGGAGATTTCGGTGACGGAATCCGGTTGAAGAAATTGAGGTAAATCTTGATTTATTGCAGTTAAAATGGTTTTTTAACTACATATTTGGATTCAGCACCCTGAAAAACCCTGAGAGGCTTTGATTGTGTAGAAACTAGCTATCAAACTTACGATTCCAATAACTAGCTATCAAACTTACGATTCCAATAAATTGCTGCCGGATTTTGACCGGAAAAACTCACCAAAAAAGCTTCCAAAAAGTCTCATTATAGACAACCGCGAAGTTTTGTGTTAACACTATTATAATTAAGACAAATAAAGCAAAAGTCAAAATTTTTATAAATGGTTGAGATTTTAAATTTATTAATTCTCTATCAGGGGAAGAAAAAATAATTTAATAATAATATTTAAAAAAAATTTAATAAGAAATATTTATAAATATTTGTATTACAATTTTTGAATTAAAATCATTAATATTTAAATAAATCTTTTAATTATTAAAAATCTCAAACACTTTACTTATACAATTTAAAACAATAAAAAATTATTGAATATTTTATTATTAAATTTGAAAAATAATAAAAACCTTCAAATACCATATTACCCACTATATATATATATTATATATATAATGTAATAAGCTAATGAAACGTAACTGGGTTAAGATAAATAAAGGATATTTGAATTTAATAAGGCATGTGAATAAAAAATATGTAGAATTACTTCAATAGCATGAAAAATGTTTATAAAATTAGATAAATATATAAATTTTCAAAAATTTACATAGGTTGTGAATCTCAAAGGTTTAAGTGGTCTAAAACCAATTTGCATTCCAAATAAGGAAACTCTCCTTCAAAATTATCTTTGGTAAAAATAATAATAATATTTGTATTGCAAATAACAAAACTCCCAAGGAATTAAGCCCATAAGCCCATCCCTGGGCCCTCTCATATTGAATGCAACGCAGTCACATGCGAGAGAGAAGGGCATCTTTGGTGGTGTTAAAAGTGCCCAGAGAGCTTTCACTGGAATGGATGAATCAATAAGTGACAATTCTTCTTTTCCCACAAATTTCCAAAAAAGAGATTATTTGCATTTATTTGTAGTGCAACAATTAATACAAGAATAATTTCACATTTTATATATCTCATATTCATCTTTGTCCTTCCTAAATTACGTGAAAGTATAGCCTATAGATACCAGGTGAAAGTAATTAAATACTAAGAATAGAAAATGTTGTAATACTTGACTCCGAATATAGGCGCAGATTAATGGATAAGGAAGCCCAATTCAAAATTTGAAGCTAGGTCTTTTGAACACCATGCTTAAATTACGTGAAAGAATAGCCTATAAATACTAGTGGAAAATAATTAAATTTTAAGAATAAAAAATGTTTTAATACTTGACTCCAGATATAAGCGCAAACTAATGAATGAAAGAACCCAATTCAAAATTTTAACCTAATTCTTTTGATACAAAGACAAATCCCAATCTCCTAACAACTTAGGTAATTTATGTTGAATAATGATATGTGATTACTTAACACACGAAATTTGTAATTGCTTGAGTGAAAGCAAAAATCGGGAACATGACAATGTATGGATTCGGTTATGTTTCTTGAAATTGATTTTAGTTTTAATTGGTACGGAGCAACGTGACAGTACCGCAGTTTATTCCACGGTAGTAAGTGATTTTGTATCGATTGTCTCCCAGTTGCTTTTGAAGAATCCTTCTGTAGATAGAATGTTCTAGACATACCACTTTATAGCAAAATGAAAAATTGGAGAGCCTGTAGGGATCCTAGTCACCGATAAATGCCAAAAATAGAATTATAGATAACCCTTGTATTAACATATCTCAAACTGTTAAGACCATTCAATGCACTCAAATCTGCAAGATTCGATTTACAACGAAAGATGGAAGAAAAACATCCATTCAAATGTGAAAGATTCGATTTACAGCGAAAGATAAAAAAAAAAAACATCCATCGATTTACAGCGAATGATAAAAAAAGAAAAACATCCATTGAGGTGGCTATGCATGGAGCACTAGAAATTGTAGTCTCAGGTGTGCATCCTACAAATATCCCACTCCTCTTACATTTTTCCTGGGTCCTCCTTACGAGAGTAAACCCATAGCTACCAACTTTGATACCAAGAAAGCACACATTGGTTTCTACATCACACAAAATATTATTCGCTTATTCATCTTCAAACAAAGAGACATCACATTGATATAGTGTATATGAGATAAGATAGGCTTTGAATTAGAATAATGTTTATTTATGTTCCAACAAAGATACATCATATTGATATAGTGTATATGAGATAGGACAGACTTTGAATTAGAATAATGTTGTTGAGAAAATATCTTAATAAATTTCAAAAAAATTTCAAACCACTTTCTAAAATATAAATTATTTTTAACATATACAAAATTAGTATTCCTAACTCAGAGTAAAATTGACTTTAAATAAAAAAATTAGATATATCTACTACAAAGTTAGTAATTTTAACTCACAACAAAATTAATTTTCCATTAAAAAAATTAACTATAATTATACTTGACCATGATTAAAGTTAAAATCCTCACTCTACATAACCATCCATGAACAAGTGTTAACCTTCCATCCTTAATGAAGTATCCACAAATTAAAAAGGAAAAGACCATTTTTGAATTTTCTTCTAAGAAATTGTGATCAAAGAGTATATCAAAACTTATATTTTTTTGGAAAATTATAAAAAAAAATAAAAAAATAATTCATCACTAGATAACGTAGCCATAAATATATTGGATTCGAAGTGTTGGATACATAAAATATTCTCATAAAAAAATATTTTTGGTGGTTTTTAAGAGGTAAGCTTTTATTTCCTTATCTTCAACTTATTTTTTTCATTTCTAGGAAAATAAACTTTTAATAGCGATAAATCTATTTCTTTTAATTATAATACAACAAGAGTAATAGTTGCAATGTAACATAGTCCCTATATTTACCACTAAGAAGTTGATCAAAGGTTGTGTTGAGTGCTAAGAAAACTCCGTATAATGAAAGCTCTCCGCACAATGAAATCATTCCGCACAAAAATATCTGCTTAGCATAATGAAAGCTCTTCACACAAAGCTATTTGCCCATTGAAAACTCTCCGTACCAGCTTCAACAATAGTGTTGAATGAAAATGAAAGTATATTAAGCCTTAGTTTATGCATAAGGGCTTGAATTTTCAAGTCTTTAAATTATTATTATCTTTTAATATGCATAGTAACCTATGCGAGGGAGAACGATCACCTCCCACACTCCCACCTCCCACACTCCCATATAGAGGTACTTATATTGACATTGGGAGTGCAGAACCTTTACAGTGCGGAAGAAGTTGATTATGTTGGAGGGCCACAAAAAGCTCTTAGCACAAGCTACAATGCTATATATATATATATATAACACCTTAGTTTATGCATAAGGGCTTGAATTTCAACCTCTTTAAATTATTATTAGCTTTTATTATGCATAGTTACCTATGTGCAGGAGAACAAGTACAATTATTAATTAATTGCTTAAGGAAATGGGATGTATGCATTGAATTAAGCACACTTTATTTTTTATTATTAATAGATTGTACAGAGTGCAGAGGTCTACACAATGAAAACTTGAAAGATTCCTCCACAATCCCGTATAAGACCAATGATTATTTTATTATTAATAGATTGTGCGGAGTATGAAGGTTCGCATAATAAAAATAGGAAATCTTCCTCCACACAATTCACTTCCTTCATAGTCCTGCATATATGCATTTGTGTTAATTTTGAACATATAAGTTAATATTAATATTTTAATACATTGGAAATAATGTTTTTAGATTTAATATTTTAGTGCTTTCAAATAATACCAGATGTAATAATGATTTTTATTTTTCATGTATGAATTGTGTGAAAGGAATTCCCTAGTATGTGCTCCAATTAATTGAATTAGTGCATATTATTTGAACCACCATTTAAGTGCTAGAACAATAAATTTTGAGGCAACAAAAACAAGAACAACTTGGGTGAGAATCATTGGTGGTATGTCAGTAAAGACAAGCCTATAATCTTATTATTATTCAGTCTAGTTACTAGGTATTGAAGAGTTCCCTTAAAATTTCAAATATGATTTGATTTACATGAATAAATATAATTCAAAGCTCTGGAGTAGTAGGGGTTTTTGAAACGTTGTATGGTTTCAAACACCTGAGAATACTTTTGTAGATATGACTTGATTTTACATATATAAGTATTATTCAAAGCTTCGAATGGAAGGGATGGTCTAGTGGATATTGGTGGCCACCCACCTATTCTACTAGGATTCCAAACACTGTTTCCTTTCAGTTTCTTTAATTATAACACAAGCTTATATTTCTGGCAGTTTTTTAGGTCTTGAACTTCTAAAGCCATTTTGTGGCCCTAAACGATGTTTTTTTTGGAAAATGCCCCAAGCTTATTGCCCATAGGGCAAGGAATTTTTGAGAAAAAATATTTTCCTCAGGTATATATTTTTAATGAGGTATCATGCACACTAAACTAAGACCATATGACTAAATTACAACCTGGAGAAGTTGACGTTCCAACTAATCCCAATAGGGCCCACAAAATTTTGGTGCTTCATCTCCTATGGTTAGGTTTTGGATGTTTAGGGTTTTCCATTGTTTCAAAATCATAAAAAGGCCTCTGAGCCTGATTGTAAAATAGTTCATAAGGCATGTAGTTGTTACATCTTTTCTCAGAGATAAAATACCATTTTCCTTGCTAGTTTGTTTCTCTTATATATGTAAATAGTATTTATCATTTGTTATTTATTTAATTGAAGTTTTGTTTCAATGTATCTTTATGTTTGGGTTTGAATCTATATTTCATTTTTCTCCTTCATAATTTCAGATCAGTGGTATCAGAGCATTCTTCTCTTTCTTTGGTTTTTTGTGCATGTCCTCAATGAGGTCAAGGTATAAGAAATTGGGACTTGAACCAGTTGAACCCTTGAGAGAATGCCCTCTCCGACCCTAATGACCTCCCATGGCAGAAGAAAAGAAAGATGAGGGAGAAGCAGATCCTTTCAAAATGTTGTTCGGAGAAGACCTCGAGTGACAAAGGAACGAGATGATGGAAATTGTTTCCTAGATCGTTTAGCGAGTATCAGTAGGCAAAGAATCCTCATCCAACAGTCACTTCAGAGGTTCCACCCCCTTTAAGGTACAAGTTAACTTTTAAATTCCTATACTTGAAGGCTAAATAGACATAGATGCTTTAGATAGATGGTTAAATCTGCATGAAGGATATTTTTCGATCCATAATTTTTGCAATAGAGAAAATATTACTTTTGCACTCCTCAAATTTGTCACCCATGTTGAAGACCGGTGGGAAACTGGTCGA
>APFE030443141.1:164771-199489 GCA_000404065.3 Pinus taeda | reverse complement strand
CCCTGGATCTAGTTTCCACCATCCAGGCTGTGAGGAGTTTTGTATTCATTATGTTGTAGACCAATTATAAACAGATGGCTGTGTCCATACTGTGTCTATACGAGTCTATGATTATGATGTATTATGAAATCATTCCTGTATCAGAGTAGTAGTTAGTCTGTTAGTTAAAGTTTTTGATCTGAGTATGGGAATGCCTACCTCAGCGATGATATAATCTTATACATGTATTTTGTGTTGAAAATTGCAGGTTCTCACCAGGCTCTCCACGAGATAATCCTTGAAATGATAAAGTAATTCACCCTTCCTAGATGATATAAAACCCTTATCTATTACAGGCTTCGCACTTTAGGGGGCAATCTGTTACACTGAAATTTGTCACCATAACTATCTGCAGTTAATATGGCTCCATCAATAGTCATATTATCCTCCTTGTCAAGCCTTATACCTCTGCTCTCCATGTCAAACTTCAAAAAAGAGAGAAAGTCATTAAAAATCATGTTTATCTCTGGGTACGCAGGTTCTCTCTACCTTGCCTGCGTGTACGCATCCCAAGCTCATTGTACCTGCGTACTTGTACGCTCTGTAAGCCAAAGGATGGGTGCGTACCCCTGTAAAGGTCAAAAGGCGCGAGTTTCATCTTTAAAAAGTTACTTGTGGTCACTTCTAGAGCATTCTAGAAGAGTGTTTGACGTGTATTGAGCGCCTCCAGATGGTTCATGCATCCCTATGATAGAGGAACTTATCCCATCAAGAGAGAAGCTACCCCATCCAAAAGAGGGAGTATCCCATTGATGTTGGACCTGAATAACTTCCTCTAGAACACTATAAATACAAGCATTGGGCCAAAGGAGGGGAGGTTGAAAGCTGAACATTCCAACGGGTAGATGTTGCTGGAATTAGGACTTCTTTGTAGAAGCTTGTGAGGAGAGATTACCATCCTTTCTTGTTTCATTTGGAAGTGGGTGAGCTTGTCAAAGTAGAGGAAAACTCTTGCTGGACCCTGGGAGGAACTTGCACAACACCAAGGCTCAGGTTGTAATGGTTTCTTTGTTTCCTTAATACAAATAAGTCCATTCTTCTCAATGATTTGTTGTTAATGAATTGTTTCATATACTCCTTGGTCTATATGTTGAATATGTTTTGTTTTATGAGATATTCAGGTGTTATGTAATCGTTTGATTGTTAGTATATGCAGGTTTCGAAGTGAAGGAGGAGCTCATCTGGATCGACGAGGCTAGACTACTACAACAGTGTTGGACTTCAGGTAGGATCGAAAAACACTTGGTTTCTCATATGATAATGCATGTTTAGAGAAGGATTGCTCTTAATTGTCTTGTTTGTCACTAGAGAGTCTTAGACTCCTAGGGAGGTTAGTTTTGTCATCAAAAATAACTCTTTCCGCATGACACCGTGGTACACATTTTCTCAATGAAATGATCAATGTGCTGATAGAAGGGTTCCAAGTTTAGCATTAGAAAAGTACACCATATCATCCTCAGACCAATGGAGTAGTTGTGGCTTTCAATAAGATATTGGAGAATGCATTGACAAATATTTGCAATGCGCAGCGGAATGATTGGGACATGCATGAACGACGGTGTTATGGGCATACAGGACTAGTTACAAAAAGATAACAAGTCAGATTCCTTTTCAATTGGTTTATGGTGTAGAAGCTATAATTCTAATGGAATATATTGTGCCTAGTCTATGCATAACGACTTTAATAGGAATGGTGGACCACAGAGCCTTAGAAGAACGGCTCACGCAGCTAATGGAGCTCAAAGAAGATATGTTTTTGGCTAGATTCCATCAACAGGTTTAGAAGGAACACGAAAAAGCTTGCCATGACAGGCCCATCAAACTGCGCACCTTCAAGGTAAATGACTTGCTTTTATTATATGATAGCAAGTTCACTAAGTTTCCAGAAAAGTTTTAGATGCAGTGGCTGGGGCCATATATCATTAAAGAAATTACAGATGGTGTCACACTTCAGCTCACAAAATTGAATGGAGAATCATTTCCGGGAAGGGTAAATGGAAGCTGGTTGAAGCCATACACAAGGGATCTAGCTCAATGACTACATGACGGTCAAATAGTCTTAGCACTCTAGACAACTGCAAGGGAGTGTGGGAGTATAAAATACATTGCTTGGTTGGTGGAACTACGTGACAGAGGGGATGCACATAAAAGGGTGATGTCACAATATCAGAAGGGGCAGGAAGGGAGTTGTGCTATGAGGGAAGATACCATGCAACACAACTATAAATTGACCGTTACAGTCATCGTTCATGATTTGATATCCAAGATATGATTAAGAGGAGTGGGCGAGTGGCATTTAAGGCTGAAATCTTTGAAGATCTACTGCGAAATTGGAATTTATGGATGGATTTTGGGGGAAACGGTCATATTTTAATTCAAATTTTCCTATTAATTGCGCATGGTCATCTAGCAGAGAACACTTTGCATCCTTAGAATTTTTTAGTTGTGCTTTCCATTGTTTATGAATCCTCAGTTTTTCACAGATTCGGTCACAGGCTCTCTATTTGATATTTTACGTAAGGATACCCAGTAGTTTATTCTTAGCACTATGTCTCGACCAGGTGAGACTGCAAGCACTGAAGGAACTGTTGCTTCTAAACGAGTCGCCCCAGAAGTTGTGAGCATGGAGGATTCATCTCCTTTGCCTACAGCGTTGAGGTTGCCCAGGCCAAAGCCTACATCAGTGTCTGAAAACCCCAAGCCAAAGAAAGACAAGTAGAAGTGGTCGATTTCAATGAGTGAGTTGTCGAGAATGCACTCTGCTATCTAGGCCCAGAAGAAATATAAGCCACTAACAAAGGATACGGAGAGGGTCATAGATTTAGAGCCCGAAGAGGGAATGAAGGATATATATGTTGAGGGTGTGGAGCCCATCTCCAAGTTGTCAGATTATATCCCTCCATGCAAGGGAAAGGTGAAGGTCACTAAGGACCCCTACACAGCAAAATTCCTTATTAATATGCACTTGCTACGAAAAAGAATCACCTCTGAAGGCCCGCACCTAGTACGGATTCCCCATTTAAAAATGGAAGACTGGGATTTGCCAGACCATGAGATATTCCCCCACCTTTTGATGGAGAACTACATAAAGTAGGTATATTATAAAGAATCTAATGTCACTATGTTGGAGCTAGTGGAGTGGATTCATGGAGTAAATCAATCAAGGTTGTTGAACTTGCTGTGGGTGCCCCATTATCGCTCCTCCAACATCAATATCACCTGCATAAAGCAATTGCTGACTCTAGTACATGATGGGTGTTTATGCTTGAGCATGCTTATCCCCATCATGGACATGTTGATTCATCGAATCATGCTCCTACCACATTTAGGCTTGAATTCGTCCAATGATTTGGTAGAAAGACAGGTGAGCACGACTTGGCGGAGAAGATGAAGAAGAAATTTGACCTAGTCAAGAAGCCGCGTGGGTACTCTATCACGTCCATCAATGGCCCCATGGTACAAATAGCCACACATATCTTAGCCAGTAAATTCATGAGTAAATTCCACATGGATGAGATTCCGACACCTATAATTTCATTAGTTGCACATTACACGGAGGGCATGAAGTTTAACTGGTCACGCTACCTCTGCATTGAGTTCCTTGTGAATTTTCGCGAGGCTCAAATGAGATAAAGACCTTCCACTATGCGTGGTTTTTGCTCTCCATTGTGCTATTAATTTGGGAGCTACTGGGGGATAGTTAGTTTCCTCCCTTGGAGAAAGGATTACTGGAGGCTGCCCAATTTTCCTCCCTGTGGGCCACGAAGGACTTCACGTAGGTCACAGAGACAAAATTTCCTGGCTTCTGATGGAGGCAAGCATTCACATGGCCACCAACCAGTGGCCACGGTTGTCCCCAACTGTTTATTATCATTTGTCGGAGTATGCGGAATTCAAGGCAGATTTTCACTATGTGTATATCAGGGCGCAAAAGGATCTGCAGCAAAAGTGGTCTGATTTTCCTTATCTTTCCGTGGATGATGCCATCTAGGTAGTGATCAAGCGTTGGCCGATAGATTGGAACTCTCCATCCAATCTGCTCGTGGGTACTAGTAAAGGCATGGGGAGTTCCGTAGAGAAGAAGAAGAAGGAGGCAGCAAAGCAGGCGATCTCGCAGTTGGCCGAGAAGCGAAGGAAGGAGGCCGAGGAGAAGGCCCGGCTGGAAAAGGAGTGTGCTGCAACATAGCAGGCTGAACAGAAACATCGTGACTCTGAGTGAAGTGGTAAATCCCCTTCACCCTAGACTGAAGAAGAAGAACAGTAAGAATAGGGTGATGGCGAAGAGGAAGGACAAAGCATCCTATTCCAAGTAAAGGGGTACAGGGAATAGCAGAAGGAGGAGTCATGGAAGAAGTCAAAAGTGACGGAGCCACTGCTCGATCCCATTAAACTCATAGAAGGCAATCTCGATGAGATTAGAGATAAAGTGCACAATACCACAGCGAAGCTATTGCAGCAGTTTGAACAAAAGCATCTGCATTCACTAGGCACTCTTAAGAAGGATATGTGTGAATTTAAAATCCATACCAAAAGGATCCAAGTGGGCGTAGGATAGGTGAGCACCGCATAGATGAGTCTAGCACCAGGGACTAGCTAGGCTACCGAGATGGTTAGGTTAATGGATCTCTCAGTAATTGTGCTACCAGAAGGGTGCTTGAGCATGGAATTAGCTGATGACAAGGTCATCGTGAGCACTCTAAAAAACATTATACTCAACCCCACAGTGCTCCCCAATGAATATACTCACACGCTACAGAGAGGTGTGACATCGGAGTTATGAGCATGGGAGCAATGCACTCTCAGCCTCATAAGTGAATATCGGGTGAATAATGAGAAAATGTTTGCCGAAAATATGAAGGCCCTGAAGGAAAAAGAGATGATCTAGGCATAGAGCACCCATATGGTGGCCATGTTTGCAAAGGCTTGCAAGACAGTGCCAAAGTTGCACATACTTGAGGAGGCACAGATTGAGGCCAAGATCAAGTAACTTGTAGTGGGTGTCTACGATGGTAAGATAGAGGTGGCCTGAGTTTAGTTTGAGCTCAACTTGAAAACCATAGAACTGGAACTCAAGTCATAGCCTTTGACCCTACCAGAAGTTAGGGAATAACACGAAGCTCCTATTAAGGATGCAATAGCCACTATGGATGTTATGGTTGTGGACTGCTCAGCATTGTTTGAGCAGGCCATGGACGTAGTGATGACCTTCCAGGAAGATCCTAGACTATAGAGATTAAAAACAGAGACCCGTGAGCTTCAACAATAGTGTGATGAAGTGTGGGAGATGGCGTGCTCAGTGGCTACAACGCAGTGCCTCACCAAGTTGCAGGAGGGGAAGAAACTTCATACTAAATTGGAAGCAGAACAGAAAGAGGAGACAACCCTTAAGGCATGGTTGGATCCTTGGTTGGAAGAAGCCTACCAAGTCTCCACCAACATACAGTAAAATTTGGTGAACCTATAGCTTACATAATAGAAGATCAAGCAAGACAATGAAGGACCAGCCACAAAACAGCTGGTTGAACAGGTGAAGCAAGTAGCCACGCAGAGTGCGGCTGAAGTAGCAGTGGTGCAGGTGGAGCTGGGGGATCTACGTAGCAAGATCTCTACGCCAGCTGAGTGACTCAAGGGTGATTCATGATATTTGTGTTGGGAACCTCTTGGGATGGGATCCCCTAGGTCATTTTGGGGCAAAAACCCAAGTTTTGATGTAAAAAGATGTAAAGTCTCCAGAAACTGTGGTCGCGAAGCACATAGCTAGTTAAGAGTCAAAAAGGGTTTTACCCTTCTTTTATGTAATAGGAGTCGGCTTTTGAAGATCTACCCATGGTTCAGGGCCTTGGGATTGTATAAATAGGTGTATCTTAGAGAGTCTAAGGCAAGTAAGTAAGAAGTCTATGGGTACGAGCAAAGAATTCTAATGCAAAGGTAGAAGTCTTAGAGGAGGGAAAGGCTCTATAACTGAGTGCACAGAGGCCTAGAGTAGTGTCCACAGCTGAGTGTGTGGACCCTTGTAGCTGAGTGTGCATGGAAGTTTTGAGTCTGTAAACCTTTGCTAAATATTAATAAAGAAGATTGTGATAAAAATTCCTATGTTTAGTCCCTTTACTTTTGTTATGTATGAATGCACTATATGTTGTGATGAATGATGGTTTTATAAAATAATGATGTATTGATGTGCAACTTTACTTAATTTGTATTGTTACCTAAATGCAATTAATGGTTATGTGATTATGTGAAGATCATAATGCAATCTATTAAAGTTATCACACATTTAGGTAATTCTGAGTAACTATTGATCTAAGGGTAATCTAAAGCACGCGTAAGTAGTTAATTGACCTATTCAGGGTTCGTAAAAGCCAATCATAGACCTTCATGGAGGTCTAGAGGATGATTGAAGGAAGTTAAAACAATAGGCTGTAGGGGCACAGAGGTCTACGCAAAGGCAGATCTAGATCGCCAAAAGGACATCACAGTGATCTTTGGGTGCGAAAACCTGGTTCTAGCATCCCCCCATACTACTTCAGGTGAGACTTCAGTCTACACATCACATATTGATGCCAAAAGGGCCAATAGTGTAGGGATTTGCTTGGTGCAACTAACTCTGAACATGGGTCAGGACCCCCTAAGCCAACAAGAAGGGATGATCCATGCGATCACCTAGCAAAGTGAACTAAAGCATGGGGAACAGAACCACAACTAGAATGGGTACACATAATTTGTCGTACCTTGGACACAATTCCCATGAATTGGTATTTGGAAATGGAGCTCCTTTGTAGCACTATGGAGTGGGATGTATTGAAGGAAGGGTTCTTATTGACTTTCAACTTTGAATATGGCTTTGCAAGAATCGATGAAGCGCTACAAGAAACTAAGGTGGTTATCTTCATAATGTTGAAGGAACCTATGGAATGGACCCAACCAGACTGGAGCACCTAGTTGTGCCATGCACTAGAATGATATAGTGTGACCGAAGAAGAGGAAGAAGAAGAACCTAGGAACATCGATATTCCAGAGGTGGAAGGGCATCGCAAAGTCGAAGGCCCACAAATAGAAAACCCAGACATCTCTGCACCTTTGAAAACAAAGCATGTAAACATTGGCACCGAGGACGAACTGAAGCTCAAGAAAATTGGAGATTATTGGGATGATGCTACAGTTGATAAAGTTGTTGAATTACTTTGTGAATATCGAGATCTCTTTCTAACTAAGTTTTCAGATCTAAAGGACATAATCAGTGACTTGGGCATATGAAGATCACAGTGAAGCCAGATGAAAAGCCTATTAAATAGAGGCCTTACTGCCTTAATCCTAAGTATAAGGAAAAGGTTCACCAGGAGTTGGATAAGATGTTGGAGGCAGGAATCATAGAACCCGTTGAAGAATCTAACTGTGTGAGCCCAATGGTGGTTCAAGAAAAGAAACGAAAAGGCAAAATAAGGATCTGTGTAGATTTGTGGAAACTTAAGGATGCATGTGTCCACGATCCATTTCCGATGTCATTCACAAACGAAGTGCTAGACAATCTTGGAGGGCAGGAAGCCTATTCCTTTACTGATGGGTTTTCAGGGTATCATCAAATCAAGATCGTGCCAGACGATAAAAGAAAAATGACCTTCAAAATGGAGAGAGGTTGTTTCCAGTACACTGTGATACCATTTGGACTAAATAATGTGCTTACGATATATTCCCACATTGTCATAATATCATTCAAGGAGTTCATTAAGTTTCTGTAGGTATAATTTAATGAATGGATGTGTTTGGATTAGTGAAGAGCCATGTAGCAAGTGTGTGCCTGATGTTGGATACATGTTGCAGATACCATATCGCGTTGAATTTGAAAAAATGCATATTCTATGTTCCTTTTGGGATCTTGTTGGGTCATGTTGTGTGTAAGTAAGGATTGTTGGTGGACCCTACAAAGATTGCGGTAATTGTGAAATTGGAGGCCCCTAGGAACATTAAGCAGTTGTGCACAATGTCAAGACATATGGGATACTATAGAAAATTTATCAAATCTTATCCTCAAATTATCGCACCCATGGAGAAACTAATAAATAAGGACACAACATTCTATTGGGATGAAGAATGTCAATGCAACATAGATTTTTTGAAAGAAAATATGGTCATTGCATTGATCTTAGTATTTCCCGATTAGAAAAAGGAGTTTCAAGTACATGTGGATGCCTCTTGCATTGCGTTGGGTGCAATGCTAACATAGGTCGGTGAAGGAGAAATGGACCATCCTATAGCCTTCGTAAGTATGAATTTGTTGAAGGCCGAGAAAATTTATTCAACAACCGAGCACGAAGGGTTGGCCATGGTGTACGTGCTATAAAACTTCAGGAATTATCTGTTAGGAGGACATTTCAAGATGTATAGACATCATTCTACCTTGAAATACCTAGTCAACAAGCCTGTGTTGGGGGGGGAAGATCCGTAGATGGTTTCTATTTTTCAGGAGTATGACTTTGAAGTCATTGTGAAGCCAGGGAGGTTAAATGTTGGACCTAGCCATCTATCACGAATCGAAATAGGAGAACCTAATAATTTGGAGGAAGGGTTTCTAGATGCGTAACTATTTGTGGTGCATGTAGAAGATGACTTTGCATACGTTATTCACTTCTTGACTACAGGGATGACACCAGAAGGATATGCAAGTCAACAGAAGAAGAAATTAGTAGTTCGAGTTGTCAATTTTTCAGTTATTGTGGGACATTTGTATAAAATGCGTGCAGATGAAATATTGTCAAGATATGTGTCAAACTTTGAGCGGGACAAAATTCTCACTGAAGCTGATGGGGGAGCTGTGGGAGGCCATTATGCAGGAAAATCAAATGCGTAGAAGATTTTGTGCACAAGTCTATGGTGACCAACACTGCACAAGGATTGCAAGGCATACTGTGTGTGATCCATGTAAGAGAACTAGCAGACCAACGTGAAGGGATGAGTTACCACTATGCCCTCAAGTATCTTTACAAACCTTTGAGAAGTGGATGATTGCTTTTGTTGGCACAATTCAACCCCCTTGAAAGAAAACAAGTGTGTGTTATATTATCACTGCGATGAAATATCTAACTAGATGGGTGGAAGCACAATTGGTTAAGGATTGTATAGGGGCTACGACAGCAAAATTCTCATTTGATTATGTCTTAACTAGATTTGGCTACTCGAAAGTGTTAATGAGTGATAGGGGTATGCACTTTCTGAATGAAATGATCAACATGTTTTGGGCTTATAGGACTATTTGTAAGAAGATGACAAGGAAAACATCATTTATATTAGTATATGGGGTCGAAGTCATAATGTTGATGGAGTACATTATGCATAGTCTGAACATTACAACTTTAATGGATATGATGGATCACAAAGCCTTGCAGGAACAGCTTGCGCAGTTGATGGAGCTCAAAGAAGATCGATTTTTGGTAGGATTCCATCAACAAGTGCAGAAGGAATGTGAAAAAACATGGCATGATCACCATATCAAGCTTGGCACGTTCAAGGTAAATGATCTTGTTCTCTTATATGATAGTAAATTCACTAAATTTCTGGGTAAATTCCAGATGCATTAGTTAGGGCCATATATTGTCAAAGAAATTACAGATGGTGGTGCAATTCAAAGCTGAATGGGGAACCCTTCCTGGGAAGAGTGAATGGGAGAAGATTGAAGTTGTATACAGGGGATCCTACGTAATGACTATATGGCAGTGCGATAGTCTTAGTGCTCCATGTAGTTGCAAGGGAGTGCATGACTATAAAATACACTACCTGGATTAGTGGATAATGGAGTGAGCAGTTTGTGTGGAGAGTGAAAAAGATGAAATCAGTGACATTGCACTTAGAAAGTTGTGCAAAAGGGAAGGTACTATGTAGCCCAACAGGAAAATAACTGTTGGAGTTATTATTCATGACTTGACGGCTAGAAGATGGTTAAGTAGAGTGGGTTGGTAGAAATTAAGGTAAAAATATTTGAAGATCAACCGCAAAAAAAAAATATTATTAGAATTTGTGGGGAACAGTCAAATTTGAATTCAAAAACCCCTATAAATTACTATTGTCTATCCAATAGAGAACACTTTGCGCTCTAATACTTGTTGCTGAATTTTGTTGTCTGATGCATATGAGCCGAGCATTCTAGGAAGAATTCTTGTCATGATCGTACGTTTCTCCCGTAGCCAACAAGTTATTTATGGAGAGAATGATTGCCACTAACCCCACTAAAGCCCTGAGTTCAAAAGTAACTTTGTCTGATGCACCAGGACAAGAACTCTTGAGTGTAGAGGCTACGCTTGCAGTGCCCATGATGCCAAGGTTGCCTAGGCTAAACTACACTGGAACGAAAGAAAAAAATCCTGCAATGAAAGAAAAGAATCTAGAAGTGAAGGAAAAGTAGAAGAAGCTAGTGTCGATGTGCACATCACCTAGGAGGCCTACCGAAACATAAGCAAAATAGGAAAGAGATAAGCAACCAGAAAGAGTAGTGAACATGGAGGAGGAAGAATTCCAGGGAATGAAGGATATTGATGTCGAAGGGGTCGAACCCATGATGAGGTTACCAAAGTATATCCCTCCATGGAAGGGAAAATAAAAGGTAATGAAGAACCCTAATACCAAGAATTTTACTATATCCATGCTCCTGTTTCCTGAGCAGGTCCCTTTTGAAGGTCCTCGGCTTGCACAGATCTTGTTGTTAAAGATGGAGGATTGTTAGGCCCCTATAGTACTAGTGTAAGCCATTATTGTTATTAGTACAACTCCCTTATTATATTGTTGTAACCATGTAGTCCCCATATTGTTACTAGTGTGCCCCATAGAAGCCCACTATTGTTATTATTGTGCCCTTACATTATTATTGTTATGTCGACTCTAATTATTATGACCCCTTAGACTCCTACATATAGAAAGGAGGTCTTTTCATCTGTATCATCCAAGAATTGTTCATTTGTGTAATGTAAACGAGGTTTCCCCCTCGAAGAGGCTGATTTCTAAGGCGTTCATCTATCTTTTCTATCTTTTTGTCAGCTAGTTTCATAACATTTGGTATCAGAGCTTTGGATTCTAAGGTTTTCGCTGCTCCAAACAGGTTGTCATGGAATTTTCACTATAAATTTTGTTTTGCAATGTTTCAGAAGCTGAAAATAAAACCCATTTGAGATGAGATCTCACTTAACCTTGGGTCTGAATTTCAGAGCTTGTCTCGCTATATTTTCGGAGATATGATCTAAGGAAGTTATAGTTTTTCCAAGCTCCATAATTTCATCTAAAACAAGTCCTTATGGAATTTTCGCTATAACATTTTCGATACGAATTTTCAAAAGCTAAAACAAAAACCCATTTGAAAATAAATTGATCTAACCTTGGGTCTGAATTTCAGATCTTGTCTTGCTATATTTTCGGATATATGATCTGAGGAATTTAGGGTTTTTGCAGACTCCCAACCATATATTGTAATGCATTGGCTAGAATTACAACTCCTCAAACTATCAAGATAGGAGTACATATCAAGAAGAAAAATGTTCATGAAGTGAAAGATCACATTGACCATCAAGAAATGAATTTGACCATATCTTTTAAAGCATTGGAAGAAATTACCACTCCTCAAACTCTAAAGATAAAAGGACATATCAAGAAGAAAAAGGTTCAAGTAGTGAAAGATCACATCAAGCATCAACAACAAGTTCTCCAACTTTTAAAGGATAACGCCACTTTGGTTCTGAATCGAATGAAACAACAGGCAAATCAACATCACAGTGAAAAATGTTTTGATGTAGGTGATTGGGTATTTTTACGGCTACATCTCAAGCAAGCTATTTGTAAGAAGGAAATGTTGGCAATACTACATGCACTTAAGAAATGTCGACCTTACCCAATGGGAAGACACTTCAATGTAAAAATGGATCATGATACTCTTAAATACGTTTTAGAACAAATATTATCTTTAGAAGAATAGAAAAAATGGGTCACAAATATGTTGGGTTATGATGTTGACATCATCTATAGAAAAGGGAAGAAAAATTTTGTTGTAGATGCACTCTCAAGAAAGGATGAGAATGTGGAAGCATTGTTTTGTGCTATTTCTATTATCCAACCAGATTGGATAAACGAAGCAAGGGATGAATGAAAGAAGGATGAAGAAGTGTGGCCACTCATTCAAAAGTTGCAGAAGATCCCAATTCAAACAATATTGCCAGAACTTGAAGAAGAAGGAAAAATCATATTGGAACCTGGAGCAGTCACATAAACAAGAACGCGATAGCTACGAAATCGATCAATTTTAGAGTATCTCATCAAGTGGAAGAACTTACCCGCTAAATATTCCACAAGTGAGGATAATAATTTTATACAGAAGCATTAGGAACTACTCAAGCATTGAGGACAACACTTTTTGAAGGAGAGGGACATGTTAGGCCCCTATACTACTAGTGTAACCCCTTATTGTTATTAGTACAACACCCTTATTATATTGTTGTATCCATGTAGTCCCCATATTGTTACTATTGTGCCCCGTAGAAGCCCACTATTATTATTATTGTGCCCTTACATTATTATTGTTATTTTGGCTCTGATTATATTATGACCCCTTAGACTCCTATATATAGAAAGGAGGTCTTGTCATTGTATCATCCAACAATTGTTCATTTGTATAATGTATAGGAGGTTGCCCCCTCGAAGAGGCTGATTTCTAAGGCGTTCATCTATCTTTTCTATATTTTTGTGATTGGTTTCATAACAAGGATTGGGACCTCGCAGACGACACTGATTTTCCTCATTTGGTGATGGATAAATATATGCGAAAGGTATATTATGACGAAACATGTGTTATAGTATTGGAGTCAATGGAATTGGTTCACGGTGTTGAGAAATCGGGGCTGCTCAATCTATTGTTGGTGCCATATTATCACTGCACCACCACTAATGCAATATGTATGTGCTAGCTCCTAACACTAGTAAATGATGGGTTCTTATAGCTAGCAGAGCCTATCCCCATCACAAACATATTGATTCATAGAATCACGTGACTACATTACAAATGCGTGAAACCTGCGAAGGAGGTTGGAGGGAAGACTGGGGAGAAAGATCTTGCAGAAAAGATGAAGAAGGATCACGACCTCCTCAAGAAGTCACGAGGGTATTACATTCTCCCCATTACATACCAGGAAGCTCAATTTGCTGCCCAAATTTTAGTAGGGAGGGTTATGAGAAAATGTTGCACGAACAAAGTTCTAACACCAATAGTTTCACTTGTTGCACAGTGCACAAAAGGCGTACAATATAATTAGACTTGGTACCTTGGTCAAGAATTCCTAGAGAACTATCAAAAAAATCCAAGAGGAAACCAAGCCATTCCACTATGCTTGGTTGATTTTATCAATTGTGCTCATTGCGTGGAGATTTCCAGAGGATAGCCAATTTCCTCCTATCAAGGAAGGATTGCTGAAGGGAGTGCAATTTACCTCTTTATGGTCTAAAAATGATGTTGCACAGATTGGAGAAAAAAAGTTATTTTGGACCCTTATGGAAATGGATATCCATATGGTACTCAGTCAGTGTCCAAGATTGTCCCCAACATTGTTCACGTAGTCGTCGGCCTAAGTGGTGTTCAAGGCTGACTTCAACAAAGTCTGCATCTAAGCGTGAAAGGATCCAAAGAAGAAATGACACCAGTTTCCCTATTTGGTGTCAGAAGCAGACGTGCAGGAGGTCATAGGGATATGGCCTATAGAATGGTGTGCCATGTTCAAAGTAGATGTTGGAACAAGCATGGGCGCAGAAAGTTCTACTATGAAGAAAAGAAAGGAGGTTGTTAAGAAAGTTCACATACCCTAGTAGAACAAAAAAAGAAGTTCTAGAAAAGGCTTGCTTATGGAAAGAAAACACTCCTAAGAAGCAAGCGGAACAAGAATAGCGTGGAGTCGCAATTAAGGAAGGCATGGCTACCTTAGATACCACAGTCATTGACTGTGTAGCATTGTTTGATCAGGATATGGAGCTATTGACCAATCTACAGGAGGATCTGAACCTGCAAACATTGAACACAGAGGTAAGGGAGATGCAGTGCCGATATGATGAGGTCAAGGAAACTGCACAAACCTTAGCACCAGTGCAACACCTTTCCAATTTATAAGAAGGAAAGCATCTACTAGCACAGGTAGAGGAAGCACAGAAGAAAGAGGCCTTGCTAAAGGCCAAATTGCAGCCTTGGTTGGATGTGGCTTATCAGATCACACTCTTCATTCAAGATAAGCTCAAGGGACTTCATTAGACACAACAAACAATGATGCTGGCAATAGAAGGACTAGACACTGAAAAATTGGTTGAGGAGGTTCGACAGGTAGCAACATAGAGCATTGTAGAAGTTTTAGTTATCCAGGTGGAGCTTGGGGATCGTCGGGGTAAGATTGCGGTGCCAACAGAGTGACTCGAGGGTGAGTCACAATCTTTGTGTTGAGGGCTTGCTGGGATGGGATCCCCTAGGTTAGTTTTGGGTTAAGATAACCAAATTTTGGTAAACTTTTGTAAATAATGTAAAGTCTCAACGATTTGTGGATGCGGAGTGAGTAAATGAATAAGATTCAAAGGAGCTTAGCCCATTGTTTTGAACAAGTTTTGAGTCGGTTTTTGAGCTTCACCCATGGGCCACAGACTATGGAATTATATGAAATAAGTCTATAAATAGTGAGTCTTAGCGAAAGGAAGAGGAAATGAAGTGGAACTAAGATAAGGAATTAGGTTGACTGAAGAATCTCAGGCAGGAAGGCTCTACTTCTTGCACTGAGATAAAGGAAGAAAGACTCTGCAACTGAGTGCGTGGAAGCCTAGGTAGAGTCTGCCGCTGAGTGCATGGACCCCTACTGTGGTGTGCAGAGGGCAATTTTGAGTCTGTAATCTATGAATTGAGATCAATAAAGACAAGTTTCTAAAGAATTATTGAGTATTTTTGTTCATGTCTATTTATGTATGCCATTGATGAATGATTTGTTTTATGAAATATTGATTGAATGCTACGTGATTCTCTTAAATAAGTATTAATAATGTACACAATGCATGTTTAAATGCTTTCGCAAAGACTCTAGTGATTCCTCTTGTGTTCCTTAATGACTTAAGTAGATCTATGTGAACATTAATTAGGATTGCTTTTGGATGCGCGTAACTAGGTAAATCGACTGTTAAAGGTCCGCAAGGGTTGATCGTAGACCTTCGTGAAGGTCTGAAGGATGTTTTAATAGAGTTGCAGTAACATGCCCTAAGAGTTTATCGATTTGTACGAAGGTAGATCCAAGGAACTGGATGACATCACACTAGTCTCTTGATGCAAAAACTTGGTTCTTGCATCCCCCCATACCGCTTCAGGTATGGTTGCATCCTGTGCTACGTGGGTTGTTGCTGAAAGGGCCAGTAGTGTAGGGTTTCTCAGGTTGGCGCAACTAAAAATGAACCTGAGTTAGGACCCCCCTAAGCCAACACTTGTTATGCACACACTTCAAAATGTATACAGAACACTCTGCTCTAAGCTACCTTGTCAAAAAGCCCATCTTGGGGGGGAAGATTTGTCAATGGTTGTTTCTCTTTCAAGAATATGATTTTGAGGTAATTGTGAAGCCCAGAAGATTGACTACGGTATTGTAGTGTTTTCTTCTCAATGATGTACGAAAAGAACCCACTTAATATTTTGCATGACAAGCAATGTTAACAATATAAATGGCTGCCAAACATTGTAGATCTGCAGCAACTGATAAGAACCAAACTTACCAAAGTCCAGATCTATGCTCCAATCATAGTTAAATAGCAAAAATATAGAGTAATAACTCCAATCATCCAATGGAAACCAGATATGTAAAGATTAATTTTATTATAACACGTGTGAAGAGAATAGATAAATGTTACCAGTGCCCCTCTATGGAATGGGTTCTTGGCTATCCTCAAACTTCTTCAACTTGTGTAGAATCTCTCTCCTCTATAATGTGGAAACCCAGTAAAATTATGGTGTGCGACAATGAGAATAATCAGAGTTACAACAATGAGTGTAACAATGAAAATAATCAAAAGTCAATAATGAATGGAAAACCCTTCTATTTATAACAAAATATTGAGTTATGCTCGAATAATGAGAAATAATAAAATATTATTGATCCCATTCTTGGAATATCCACTTGGAATGTTTTATTATATTTGTTTAGGAGGGAAAAAGTATTTAAACCTTTAATTTAGAAATAATAAATAAATAAATGATTTATTTATTATCCAAAGAAATTAGTTAAGGAATAATAAACAAATAATGATTTATTTAATTATTCTTAATGGGTTTAACTATAAATTACTTAACAAAGGTGGTTTATTAAGTAATTTCTCATAGTGAAAGCACTTTTACTATGGTAAAATTGGCTTTACACGGTGTACTTAAATCCATCTAGTAAATTAGGCTAGATGATCAATTTTTTGGAGATAAAATATTGCCCCTCAACATATGAGGGTTAGGAGAAATACGTATGACCAAAGTACGTTGTAAAGACACAATCACTAGACAACACAGGGGTGTCAGAGCGAGACAGAGACAGAGATAGAGACAGAGAGAGAGACTAATGAAGATGAATTTGAAAGAGGATAGGGACAGAGGGGGCAAGACTAATGCAAGTTTCCTTTTATGTTGTGGTACCAAACCTCAATGAGGTGGGGGAGGCATATCCATACCCTCTGAGATAACTAAGTATAGAAATAATGGTTCGCCCAGAATATAAAACTGAGCAATGACGTACATGTTGAATGGTACATGACATGTTGGTGTAACAAAGCCAGAAAATAATACAATGTGTACCATATACATAATGCACCTAGAAAAACATGAGCCAGAACTTAATACAATAATATCTGAGCATATGAGATACAAATCCCCTCCCCTAAAAAATGGGTGGGAGGGAGGGTAGAACAACCAGAGAAGCCCTATTGAAGAGGGAAGGGATCTGCAAAACTGAATGGATCTCTAGAGGAGACGTGCATGATATGAACACTGCAATCGGTAGGAACCAAACCCGTCAACTCTACGGAACTGCATCTAAGGCTATAGCATAGTAGGTATACATCTAGGCATGGGGGGGGGCTACCTAGAGAGCCACCCCCTCATGAGGTATAAAACATCTCACACACACCCGTGGATCACTAGTACAATCTACTACATCATTGGACCATCAAGTGTATGAATCACGAACATGAAATGACCAAGTAAAAGGAAATAATGTGTCCCTTTGCTCGATCCAAGTCACCAAACAAGAATGGGAGTTGGACCTAAGATACACTGCCATTTAGGCCCTTCTTCTGGAATAAATGAGATGATGTTGACAGAATAAGACCCGTGGTAGATGAGGAAATGAGGATCCTCAAATAAAGCACGAGGGAAAATAGTAATGTGACTGATGGAATGAAACTAGGGATAATGGGGAAAAATGGGACTAAGGGACAAACATACAACTACCCTTGTCAGAGCATAAAGTGCATGGTTGACGTGGCAGCAATTGACTCAACTCTAGAGGGGATGGGGACAGTAAGATTGGAGGCCAAAATGGGTACCACAAGATGAACAATAGGAAAATATGGATGGAATACCATGACATGAGATGATGGGACATGAAATATACTCCAAGAATTCAAGGGTGATTCATCGCAGATGCTTTGAACAAGGGTGACTCAATGATGCTGCCACATAGACTAGGCCTAGTGGGGACCATGAAAGCCTTAGTAAAGGATGGTTAGTCATGACGAAAGTTAGCATACAGTATGAAAAATATTAAGAGGAGGTGCATGTCAAAGTATAAGTGTCGCTTTATGACAAAATTTGATTTTGAGAGGCAACAAAGTGACCTTACATGGAAAAACGGTTTCCTGATGAGGTGTCAAATCATAAAAAAATGATGAAGACTAATTATGGAGCTCGGTGAGAGCTTTCGAATGATGCTAATGATTCTTCAAATGGAGCTACAGTCTAGTCGCAATGGCCAATAGAAAAATTGGGTATTTTTATATGAAAGGGCGTTTTCCATCCAATTTGAGAGGAGGAGAAGGTCCTAAATCTTGTGGAGATGATAGCAAACAAACCGACCACTGAAATCGGGATATGCAACTTTCAATCAAGTGGCCTTACTTATCTAAATATGTCCTTAATGCTTGACCATCGAAATCGGGATCTGCGACTTTCAATTAAGTGGCCTTACTTATCTAAAATATGTCCTTAATGCTTCTTGAAATGATGGTTCCTAGTGAAAAATTATGGGAAGAGGAAAATGAGAATGAACTACTAGAGGAGGTCTAGAATAATTTCACCCACAAAGTCACATGGGGACTAGGTGGTATAGAGTAGAATAGTTGAAGATATGGTATCAAATGTATATGATATGCAATGTGCATATGGCTCGCTAGAGAGGCCGGTAGGACAAACTGTCCAAGGAATGGTAGGATAATCAACCATACCTAGATCCAATGGGACTTAGGCTGAGACTTATGTTAATCAATGGCCAGGGGAAAACCATCATGCCCCCAAGCATGGGATATTGCCCAAAAACATATGTGATGGAGGGGACTAATCTGGTATGCAAAGGTGGGAATGATGCCCCCTAGTAAGAGGAGTTTGTGGAGCGTCATTGTGTTCCAAGTGCTCAAAAAAGGGATTCAAGAATCTCCACCCATCTTGGCACGATATCCTCCAAAGGATGATAAGCAGATGTAGGGGCCTATGTGCCCCCCAGTATGCTATGGGTGTACTGGATGTATTTAGAGCTAAGGGTTCCAAACACTTTTATGATACATAATATTATTATGCATTTTATATGAATATGATGGTTCACAATTTGTTTTTTTTGTGGTTATCTTCTGTGTTATATATGTGATAAATACCAGTCTAGAATGTTGTTTACAATGCTATATACATAGTGATTTTGGGCTCTAGGAACATGACTAAAAGTAATGGTTTCAAATTCATGTACCAATAGCTTCACTCGTAGATATTTTCTAAATAGGACTTGGTTATCCACATGATATACACCATTCAGTTGCATGACAAGTAGCAAGGAATCTAAATGAACATGAAGATCAAGGATGCGATGAGTGAGGGAATTGACTAACAAACCTATCACTGCATCATATTCGGCCTGATTATTGGTGGCATATCCAATGCACATGCCTTCTAAGAGGACTAACGTATGCAAGAGGGTAAAAATGGCCCAAGATATCAAGGCTTGATTCCAGGAGAAGCGACTTACACCATCGATATGACCGATATACGGTGTGGATGATGGATCCATCTAAAAGGTGAAAAATAAAATGGATGAGATGATGAAATCTACCTAAATTGATGGTATAAATAAAGGCATGCATATCAAAGGGATGTGCTATGATTTAAATTTCTTTAGATAGAGCGCATTGGGAGAAAAAGGAAGGAAATGGTCTTCAAAATCCTCTGAAGAAATGCCCCCTTACTCAAGGGTAGGGATAATCAGGGGTAGACATAGTTTCCATGTTGTCCTCATCAGGTTGAGAGATGGGCGAATGAGAGGAATGCTCACTACATGATGCGGCAGGATTACCTGGTGCATAAACCTAAAAGAGAAGGCTCACATATGCATCATCTGGAATGGAAGATGATGGGTTGGTAGATGGTGGATCTACAGATGTTGAGACCTGAGATTCTGTCGAAAGAGGTTCGATAAAATTGTGCACAAAAGCATTCAAAAGGTTTGTCTGTGAGGAACTCAAGGATTATAATAGGTAAAGGATATGGACAGTGGTGTCTATCATCTTGACATCGAGGGGAGGGATCACAATACGGGGACCCGAGTCTCTCTATTCTGGTTGACTAGTGGTACCAGAATCCATAGGTAGAGGAGTAGATGATCCACTACTAGTGGCCTCGTATTCGCAAATCGCCCCAAGGCAATCGCGAAATTCATTGAGACGAGGGCAATAATGGGAATAGTGACCATGATGATCACACAGGGCACAAGGGTGGTTTATGCACATATTTTTGAGTTTCTTAGGTGGGACCAGTAAGTTAACATAGAATTTCATGAACTAAACATTTAAGTCGAGGAAGTTCAGGACAATTATTGGTGGCATGACCAATAACTTCACACAAAGTGCACGGATGTGACGAATTTGGGGCTTTGGGAGCTAGAGAAGCTTGGGGAGCCTTGTCCTTAGGTTCATTACCCTTATCTTTTCCCCCTGTCTAGATGTTGTCACAATAGGAGTGGGTTCCTATTGAGGTTGTGGTGGAACTGGAGCAATGACCAAGGTCGTAGGGATTGGTTGAACTGAGGTCAAAACATGACATGGTCATAGTTGACTAGGCAGAGTGCTTGCTAGGGGGATCAATGTACCATACTGGGATCCCCAAAGTCACATTAAGAAGGACCAACAAGGCCATGATAGGGACAGAAAATAATCTCGGAGGGGGAAACAATAAAGGTATCTGTCCTGTAGGAAAATTTCCCAGTGGAATAGCTCCTGGATGGTTAAGACCTAGAGGATCGATTCCTGGTGGTAACATAGGAGAGGAACCCACAAATGGAGGAGGTTTTGGGTGGGTTGATCCATATGAATTAGATGAGATGGTAACAATAGAGTGCTATGGAGTTGGCTATTGATCAGAGTTATTGACCTTGGTAGAATCCATCATGAGGATCTATTAGTCACTGAGACCAAAAGGTTGGGGGGAATGGGCCACTTGACCTGGCTGAGGTTGAGCAGTGATAAGCCCCAGAAATGGGTAACTATATGGGCTCATTCTACCTCTTATTTTGACTTAATCCACCATTCTCATTAGCTTATTACATGTTTTTGAATATATTTATGCTAACAGAGTGAATTGGGTTAGCCACTTTGCCATGTAGTCTAATGAGTGTTTTATGCAAATTTTTTGGACAATTTTGGACAAAGACAAGGAATTTATGAGCAAATGGAAACCAAAGATCAAGGGAAACAAAGAAGAGGAATTGTAAGGGGGTTGTATCCTTCATTAATGACCCCTTTCCTTGAATCCTCTATCGGCAACTCAGAACACAAAGGCCCACATTGATGAGTCCAAGGGGCAACCGAGCAAGTCCAGTAGGACTGTTGTGTATCTTCAGTTCTAGGAAGCCGAGCTCCTTGATTTTAGGAGGACTGTTGGAAGTCCCCATTTTTATAAATAAGAAGGCTTCAAGCCTCAGTAAGTTAGCTAGTTATTAGTAGATTTTCGCACTTTTGTGCAGCATTGCGTTCAACTCATTTTTGAGTTCCTTTTGGAGAAAAATTAATGTGATGTAACTACTATTTTTGATAAATGAAGATGAAATAGTTTTTGAGCCAGCAATGTTCTCTTTCAGAGGGCTGAAGCTCTTGGGTTAGGGCCGAAGCCAAGCTGCCCAACACCTCCTTTTGTGTACTTATATGTTTTTGCTTCCATTCATGAGATAATTTCTGTTGCATAGATTCATTCTACTTTGTTAGATTAGGTTGCTTTTGATGGTTAGCATAGTTGTTTTTGTTTCAGTTGCTCAAGTAGGTTGCTACAGTGACAGAAAAGATTCAAAAAGGCCAATAGTAGGCCCTAATCTCCTTTCTCCCTTCTTGGGACTAGGATTTGAGGTCAAGGCATTGCTACCACCAAAAACATAGTCTTTGCTCTTCCATGCAACTGCTAGTGTGATACTTTGATTTGGAGAAGTTGATATTGGTTCATATTCAATTGCCTAGATAATCCCCTATTCTTTTACCATAGTTCTCTCGCATGATTTTCTCTTCATAAGGTACCATTCAACATTTTCTGTTTGCAGGTCAGAAATTAGGTCAAGTTAGACAAAATTATGTTTTTTGTTCTTTCTTTGGTCATATTTGATAAGTAAATGTGCAGATCTCTTGAAAGACATCTCAGCTCACTACCCCTCCATAAAATAGCCAGCAACAACTCACTTCTCCTAGATTTCCTAACTCATTCACAACATTTCGCCAATCTGCCCTAATTTTTGTGTTTCTTATGTAAAGCTTCTTTCTTGCCATTTGAACAAATCCAACCATCACGTTTATCCCTGATCTTCCTTTACAAGTTCTAGACACCTCAACACCCTCATCTAGCCTTCAATTCTCCTTTCCCATCATTTTTCCACCTTCAAAATTCCAAAAACAACTTTCAGCCTCCTTCTGTAGATCCTCCTGTAGATCCCTTGCAGCCTCCTGTAGAAATTCCTGTGAGTGATTTTTCGAAGTCTGATCACTATGGAGGTCTTCAGAAGGGTACTAGGGGCTTCTTAGGACCTCTCCACACCTTCCTCACCCTCTACAAAAGCCAACTCCATCTTCCTTTTGCCACCAAACCTCTGCACAGTCACAACCAGATAAATCACAAGCATAATAATTGCACATAAAAACACTCAAAAGTACAAAAAGAAGATTTGTTCTCATTTCTTTTCAGAAGTAGCTTGAATAAATGCAATTGACCTTTTCAGTAATCAATGGAACTAATTTCATTAGTTTCCATCTCTTTTCCTGCAAAAGTAATGTTAGCAGGTAAACTAGGGTTTGCTAGGGTTTGCATTTCATTCCAGTTCTCATTCTCTTTCTGCACATAGAATAGCCTATGTAGAGTTAGATTTCTTCCATCTTAGTAAAAGCTTCTTCTGAGAACTCATAGAAGTTGGCTTAAGCTCCTAGCGAACTTGCGCCAGCTGATCAAGTGACGGCCTCTAGTAAGAGCTAGTACTTGTGCATATAGCACCATCGCTTCCAAATTTGTTATGAACTACCGGGTTGATAAAAGTAAAGAAGGGAGACCCAGGAATTGCAACATCATTGCTACAATACTGGAGCCCACTAGGCAACAACAAATCCTTTTTGAGGGAAATGATTTGTGAGCATTGTCATTTGAGATGGCGCAGGATTCTGAGGCAATTGTTGACCTATAGAAGTTGTGTGAGCTTCCCACATTTGGCGCATCTAGGGTAAGAGAGGACACTTATGTGTATAATGGCCATGTACACCACCACATGCATAAGGCTTGTTCATACGAATATCCTTTTTCTTCTTGGGCTAGGTACCTTGTTGCTAGTTGTTGGTGTTAGGTTAGTTCCCCTGGGGTTCACTATATTGATTACCTTGATTACCCTGGTTACCCTTGTTACCCTTCCCCTTATTTTTTTTTTTAATTTTGGGGATTGTTAGCACTCTGCTATGCAAACACCTGACCCTGTGGAGGTGGTGGTTGTTGGGGTTGAAGATGCATTGGAGGCTGCGACACTAATGCTTGAGGGGCCGGAGCACTAGGCTGTGTGTAAGGAGGAGCAAATTTTTGGTAGATGGGTTGGGGCCCTAGAAACATGTTGCTAATAGGAGGGGCATAAGTGTTGGAGGAACTAGTGCCCCCATGTGGGTAGCCATAACTTTGCTGAGTATATGGCGAAGAGTGTGAAATAGATCAAATGATACCATCGACGGTGTGCGATAGCCCCATGCATTATCACTTCTAGGATGAGGGAAGGCTCAAATTACAATATAGACATAACTAGATTGTGCCTACATAAGATCATATCTCATAGCGGTTTGAAGGGATTCTTCCTTGATTTGAGGAAAGTGGGATGTGACATCTTTTCCAATGGGAGATAAAAGGCTCCTAAGAAACCAATCTAGATAAACATCATCTTCAAAAGGCGGGGCATAACATGTGCTCCTCCTTCGACGCCACTATTTAACATGGTCAGAAAGGTGAGTGGTGGGGGACTGGTGGAATGTGGTCAATAGCTCCGTACCAGTTTTATACCGGAGAGGTAAACAGAAATATGAAAGGAACGCTTTAGCAAGCGTCGTGAAAATAGAATGAGATGCAGAGGGTTGGTCTAAATACCATTTTGTAAAATCTAGAGAGTGTGCATTGGAAGAGCCGAAGATGAATGGAGTCATCGGTTATTGATTTGGATGAACACCACATGTGAAAGGATCAGACATGATTGGTAGGATCCTCTCCAGCATTACCCTCAAACTTTGGGATGTCTGAGGGAAGCTTAGTCGGCATAGAGGGCCAACCAACATCATGGTGTATGGGGTCATTTATCAACTAATTAAAATCTAGTATACTTAACCCAGCCATAAAGGGGAGCATGGGGGTTGTCAGAACAGTTCTTGGGACTGTTCCACTTGATGTGACCATCAGGATAAAACCAGAGCCAACATAAGGCTGGGTTCTTGCACCAGCTATGGGTCCAAATATGGTGACGATATGCGGTGAAGGGGACTCGAAAAGCTATGAACTCGAACCCGATGGGGAGGGGTAATATGCCCAAGTGGAAACTAAGGGTGAAGGCCTAATCGTCTCCACGACAAATGCATTGGTGGTGCAATGGTGGTAGGACACACATGACATGGAAATGGTAAAGGGAGATCAACAATATATCTTGGTCTCAATGAGTGGAGATAAATTTATTATGTTAAGTCTTGGCTTGGCAGTGTAAACCAAGCACTTTTCACTTAATGTGTGCTTGTGTGTGCAAGTGGATTAATTGATTAAGCCCAGATCATGTTTGTAAAAAAGAAAAAAGCTTGCTGAGAATAAACTGAAACTAATAACAGAAAATGAACAACAAAATAATTAACTAAACCAGACCCAAACTAGGTTTGCAAACACTATACTGGATGGTGGCTAAATTGATGGAAAATACAATGAAATGGTCAAGAGATCTAAATGTTAGTGTGACTAGGATCAAGTGATACGAAGCTGCTAGAAAGTGGTGCAGCAACAACAAAAGAATCAGAGGGGAAGATTGTTGCAAAAAGATAGGGAAATGGGTGAAATACCTAGGGCAATCAATGGGACCCCAAAGCAAATGACTAAAGTAGTCTCAATGTGAAACTTTGGATGGTAACAACCTATCTTTACAGATCTAAAACAAAAGGGTACAGATTTGGAAAATGTGGCTGAAAGTGTTGCATAAACTCACACTACTCACTTAGCTAAACTCCTCCTAGAAAGGTGGAAGTGTACTAGAAGCCCTAGGGGAGGCTAAATTCGACTTTGACAAGTAAATCATAGTGGATCAAGGCCTAAGAAAGATGATATAGAGGTCAGACAACCCAGCAGACAACTCCCTACAAAACCCAGAAATAGATCTGAGAAAAACACTAAAACCCAAAAATTACAGGTACTGACCTATTTTCCTATAGGGATCGCACTTTTTGGGGTGATAAGTGTGCTTTGGCCTCGAAATTTCACTTTTTGGGCTAAAAAGTGTGATTTATGCTCCGTGGATCCCGGTTAGTAAATCTCAAAAAAAAAAAAGTGTCGCCTTTGTCGCAGTTGGTTCCTATGACCTGCAAAAACAACTAGAAAGCTTGCGGAAGTCAAAAATTTAACAAATCTAGGGTTAAAAAACTAGGAAACATTAATAGAATTAAAAGAAAAAAGAAACCCTAAGCTGAAAACCAAAGATCACCCAGGTTTCTGGATCTGAAGTATAAAACCCAACGAATTCACCAATTTTGTATTGGAGACCCAGGTTTCTGAATCAGAATTATTCCCCAGCGGAGTCACCAATTTTATTGTAGTGCTTTCTTCTCAATGATGTACGAAAAGGAACCACTTAATAGTTTGGATGAAAAACAATCTTAACAATATAAATGACTGCCAAACATTCTAGATATGCAACAATTGATAGAAACAAAATGTACCAAAGTCTAGATCTATGCTACAATCATAGTTAAACAACAAAAAGAAAGAGTAATAACTCCAATCATCTAATGGAAACCAGATATGTAAAGAATAATTCTAATAGAATACCTGTGAAGAGAATAGATAAATGTTACCAGTCCCCCTCTATGGGATGGGTTCTTGGCTATCCTCAAGCGTCTTCAACTTGTGTAGAGTCTCTCTCCTCTATAATGTGAAAAGCCAACAAAAATATGGTGTGCGACAATGAAAATAATCAAAGTTACAACAATGAGTGTAACAGTGAAACTAATAAAAAGTGAATAATAAATGGAAAACCCTTCTATTTAGAACAAAATATTGGGTTATCATCAAATAATGAGCTATAATAAAATATTATTAATCTCATTCTTGGAATAACCACTTGGAATATTTTATTATATTTGTTTAGGAGGGAAAAATTATTTAAACTTTTATTTAGAAATAATAAATAAATAAATGATTTATTTATCATCCCAAGGAATTAGTTAAGGAATAATAAATAAATAATGGTTTATTTAATTATTCCTAAGGGATTTAGTCAAATCTGACAAACAATAATAATTAATTAGTGATTAATTAATTATTCTTAGAGAAAAATAAGATAATTAATGATTTAGCTATTTATTTTTCATGATTGGATCAAATATGACAAGGAATAATAATTGAACAATGGTTTAATTAATTATTCCTAGAAGAAAATCAAATAAATAATGATTTATTTAATTATTCTTCACTGTTTTAACTATAAATTACTTAACAAAGGTGGTTTATTAAGTAATTTCTCACAGTGAAAGCAATTTTACTATCGTAAAATTGGCTTTACATGGTGTACTTTGATCCATCTAGTAAATTAGGCTAGATGATCAATTTTTTGGTGATAACATGTGGTACCAGATCACTTATCCTGAATTGAGACAGGTGAAGAGCCCACTAGTTTAGAAGAAGGATTGTCAGATGCGCAGCTCTTTGTTGTATGTGTTGCAGACGATCACTTTTCTAACATAATCTAGCTTTTAACCACTAGAATAGCCCCGGAGGGATATTCTACACAACAAAAAAAGGAATAGGTGGTCAGCGTAGTTGATTTTTCTGTGATCGTTGGACACTTGTACAAGATGGGCTCTGATGAAATATTGCACCGATACATTCTGAATTTTGAATGATCCAACATCCTCGCCGAAGTACATGGCGAAGTGGCGGGAGGACACTATGCAGGCAAAGCAACTGCGCAGAAGATTCTGTGCACAGGATTGTGATGGCCAACGGTGCATAAGGACTCTAATGTGTACTGCAGGGTATGTGATGTTTATCAGAGGATAGGGAAGCCATCATAGAGGGACGAACTATCCTTAAACCCATAGATTTCATTGCAGGTGTTTGACAAATGGGTTATTGACTTTGTAGGTATGTTACGACCACCAGGGAAAAAGACAGGCACACGTCACATTGTTACTACAACTGAGTATTTGATGAGATGGGCCAGAAGCACAATCGGTCAAACGCTGTAGCTTTGCTATAGCTGTGAAGTTCCTTTTCAATTTTTTCTTGACTCTGTTTGGGTGTCCTAAGATACTAATGAACGATAAGTGTACACATTTCTTAAATGAAACGATTATCGCGATGCATGAAGAATTCCAAATTTATTATCAGAAGGGTATGCCCCATCATCCTCAAGCTAATGGAATGGTCGAAGTGTTTAATAAGATCTTGGGGAGCACACTGACGAAGGTGAGAAATGTGAAAAGGAATGATTGGGATGTATGCATCCCAACAGTCCTATAGCCATATAAGACAACGTGTAAAATGTTGACATACCAAACTCCATTTAGGTTGGTCTATGGGATAGACATTCTAATGCCCATGGAGTATATTGTGCCAAGTCTACGGATTTTAGCACTGACTGATATGGTTGATCGCGATACTATGGAGGAATTCCTCGCACAACTAATGGAATTGGAGTAAGATCGATTTTTAGCAAGATTTCACCAACAGGTGCAAAAGGAGCTCGAGAAGGAATGGCACGATCAACACATAAAGTAGTGCACCTTTCAGGTGAACGATTTGGTTTTTTTATATGACAAGAATTTTACGACATTTCCCAGAAAGTTTCAAATGCATTTGATGGGACCCTATGTAGTTAAGGAAACTATAGATGGTGGCACAGTTGAGTGCACGAAGTTGAATGGAGAATTATTTCCAGGAAAAGTCAATGGTAGTCGATTGAAGTTGTACAATGTGATCCCACCCCTACACAATGACTATATGATGGCGAGATAGTCTTAGTACTCCAAGAAGCTGTAAGGAAGAATGAGACTATAAACTACACTGCCCAAGAATTGAAAAGATGAAGGGGGGTGCGCGATGGAAGTAAGGGAGGCACCAGGAGTGGTAAATCCCCTCTACGGATAGAGGCGATCCCTACTAGCCCAGAACGGGTCTAGCAACAATCAAACAATGCTATCACGCAAGTTCCTAATTGCAAATAAAAGGTAGGTGATGAAGACCTACTTGAGTTCCAACGCTTTTGTTTGTAGAAGGGATGTCACCCACATTCCTTTGCCTTGGCCGGTCACAATCCTCCACTATCCTCGTGAATGGACACCTGCACACAAAGAGAACAACACAAACACAAGCGTGAAATCTAGTATATGCAATTATACATTAGTCAGGAAGTATATAATTCAACGTCAACCATTACAAGTACAATGAGAATGGAACCATAATGATAGTCATCTATTATTAATAATCAACAAAGGAGAATACAACCAACATCCTGACGTCAAGTCCTCCTTTGGCTGGGTGCTCAGCTACACAAGTCTTGCAAATCTTGAAGGGATGAGGGATAAGCTCTCTCTCTCTTTAGTGACAAGGTCTCCTTACTTAGGAAAATCCTTATGGACACAAAGAAGGCTCTTGCAACTCCAATCTTTTGATATCTTCCTTTCAGCACAAGTATTGCCACTAGAATCAGGACTAGCTTGCACAAGTCATGGAGACAAGCTTTTACAGAGGAAAAGGAAGAGATAAGGTCAATCTCAACAATAATGGATTTGGCTTCATCACTTGGAAACTTCCATGGAATGGTGGCAAACTACTTCCCATCCAAGGAGATTTGAAGCCAAACCATCCTCACTTAACTTGGATGCAGTTGGTGAATGAGTTGGATAGAACTTTCGGAGGTTTAATTAGTTCAAAACTTTTCCCAAAAAGGTTGGCGCGATTGTGACTCTGGGATAGAGCGCTAATGGTGCGCCCTTTCAATAAGATTTTCCCCATTGGCGCAGGCATAACACAGTGGACTAGCGCTAATGTAAAAAGGGCTATTTTTAAGGGAAAAGAGCAGGAGATGTCTTCAGGGCATATGAAGGTCATGTTCAGAGGTGAATGATGCAAGTGGCTTCAAGTCTTGTCACTACTCACAAGTCCCGGAATGAGTCCTCCAAGATGCAGGAGAGGGGTAACAGGGACGGTGACAAACGGTGACAAATTAATACGTAACAGATGCCCCCTAAAGCATGAGGCCCGAGAGAGAGACGGGTGAAGTGCTTTACAAGAACATGCATGACTGAAAACACTGCTGCCAGAGAACCTGCGAAAAGAAGTACAACGGATATCTTCAAGTACACGATATATGTGGCATGGGCGCAGCCATCCATAACAGAGTATATACAACTGGATCCCAAGTATGGACACAACCATCCGATGGGGATCTATAAATGGACTCAGGTATGGTCACAGCCATCCAATAAATGAGTCATGTAATGATTATAGTAATCCACAAAACGTAGCCCAGATTCTAATATGCATAATCTGGGGTCTTGCGCTCCAACTCGACCTGAACACAGTACAAGTTCAAGCATGTGAATACAGGAGTCGAAGTCGAACATGCATGAACATCGTCTGATTACCAGTCAATGTTGAAAGTTGTTAACAGACGCGAGAGGTACCACTAATAATGATGATGGTCCTCAAGGTACTATAGGTACAATCCACGGTGTGTGAATCAATGAACCGGTGTCAAACACTCGTAGAATCATCCGATCGGAGGCTAATGATGAAAACCTCACGTCGAACATGAAGAACATACTATTAAGGCATGCAGGCTCCAAGGTACCTGAAGCGAGTCTCTAGGTCATGAGCTGAAGTCGACAGGAAGTGATCTTGATTGAAGGTGGGCCATAATGTTTCCCACATCATCGACACGAGACGGAGAGATACAATATGTTTTGTGTGAGATATCGGAGGGAGGTTGAGTATTCTTGCAGAGGTCAACTTCTCTTGAACATATCGGTGACACAACGACGGATTTGGCAGTATTTGGGGTCAAATGATCAGAGGTCATGATGACGAGACGATGAGCAGATGAATGGTCAAATAGGATAACCCAAACCCATGGAGGAAAATGTGAAGCGAGATGAGATGTCCCCACCCAGACACAAATGCAGAAAGTGCCATGTTTAAGAGCGACATACTACCGATGACGACGATTATGATTCCTTTATTCCCCCACCATTTCGGGCGAGAACCCCAATTATTTTTGGATGGCAAGCTTGAAGGGGATAGCATATACTTGAATAAAACCGGATGTCATTAAAGTTTTAACGAGTCTGACAAAGGAAAAACTCAACGCCTTTTCATGTTTAGAGAGTTTGAAAAGACAGCAAAAATAAAACTCCAGGGGTGTCCTTTTTCGTAAAGTTGTGTCTCTTGAGCTCGAAAAAGTATAAAACGATGCTCGAAAGAACCACTCGATCATTACGACCGAGGAGTACTTTTCATAAGTAGTGACATCGACCCCAAAAAGTAAAAAAGCGATTGATATCACGTCGTTTCATTCCCATTAACGAACCTAAAATGACAAAGGCCCGATGATCTTTTCATTCTTTATACGGTCGGAAAAAGAGTTTAAAACAACCGCCTCTTATTTACGTTTAACGAGTCAAGAGGAGTAACTCGGCAATCCTTTCACGTTTAGCGTGTCAGAAAAGAGCTAAAAGCTGACTCCATTTTTATTCTCTTTAGTGAGTCAAAAAGGGAAAAATACTCAGCAATATTTTCATATTTTACGAGTTAGAAAAGAGCTTAAAGGTGACTCGGGCATGGGTTCATTTTTACACAAGCTTGAACCATGGAGAACTCTGCTTGGATTCGGTTTCATGTTTACACAAGCTTGAAACGAAAAACTACGCTTGTTATAAGTTCGCATGCCCCATGCATAATGACCCAAAATGAGGTACATGCCCCCCAAGCTTCATTGCATTCAACAAGGTGGATGGAATGAAGGTTCACGTTTGAGATCTTGGAAAGACTCGACTTGTATTTTACGAGATCTTAATCAAAGACTCGATTGGGAAAGGGAGTTGTTTAATTTTTTAATGAGTTTGACACAGTAAAAGAACTATCTTCATAACTCTTGTTTCATTTTTTAACGAGCTTGACACAAGATCAGGAACTATGCTCAGTACACCTAATTTCATTTTTTAAGGAGCTTGACATAGGAAAGCGAACTATGCTTCGAATAGACCTAGTTTGATTTGTTAAGGAGCTTGACATAGGAAAGAGAACTATGCTCCGCCCGAACTTCATCATCCAGAATAGTGCCAGGTACTGCCTTATTACAGGTAAGTACCGTAATCTGGAAAGGCACATAGGATGGAAGGCGGAAAGCGGTCAGGTGACTCCAATCAAAGGAGATGGCCAAACTACTTGGTGGGGAAACCGTATGGTCGCCCCCATGCTCCATAGGAACCAAAGAAGGACTTTCGGGAGCAGCTGGGATAGGAGAGGCATTTCTGGACTCAGGGGAATCTGAGGAGACGAGAAGAACATGGGAAGTACGCCCTTCCAAAACAGAGTGATCGGGTGGTGAACTCGAGTCGACATTCTTTCCGACCAATAGTTGGTCGGGAACTGGCTGGGCAGAGCCAGGTTCAGGAAGAGGAGGCTGGACAAGAGAGGAATTTGAACCAATCTCGTTGTCAGCAGGGGGACAATCTGCAGCTACAGAAAGACGTTGATATCCAATGGGGAGTTGGGGTGAGGGAGCCACGAGACTTTCCAAGACGTCGGAGGCTTTATCTATGAGTGGACAAAGGTGAAGGGGATGATTGCTTTCATAAAGTCTGCAAGGGATTCAAATCTTCCCTTTTCCTTTACTATTCCCAACTGATAGGGTAGCATCGCCGTGAGATTCAGAGGGTGATGAGGGGTGGCCCAGATCGCGGGACCATACTTCTAAGACCCTGGGAATGCCAGGATAATCGTGAAGAAGGTGGTCATCCTTGCACAACCTACAAGGAAACTTGACCTTCTGCAGAGGAGCAGAAGGTGGCCCGACTTCAGGTGTACTCGAGGGGGTAGCTGCACTTTTAGCCTCTCCTTTGAGAGCCTTCTTCTTCTTTGTCTTCTTCTTCTTCTTCTTAGCCACCTGGTTACTCGAATCGAGACTTTCACGAGGCAAAGTAGAAGATGAGGACGTATAAGTGGGCGTAGAAGGGGAGAGTTCCACCTTAGGATCTACATGAGGTTGTTCAGGTGGAGGGACTAATTGATCAGTAGGTGAGATAGCAGGGACCAGAGAGGTTGAGAACAACCAAACAGGCAACCCAACAGTTAACCCTGGGAGGGACAACGTTGCCATATAAGGAGCACCAACATTCCCGAGAGGCGATAAATGACCAGGATTCCCGTCAGGGGGGGAACTTGGGTTGGTGAACCTCGAGAAAGTTGCCATCAAGAATGAAAAAGAAACCTACTCAAGCTAACGCGAACAATACCTAACCAGGTAAATGTGAACGTGGCCGAATAAATTTTAAGACAAAGGAACCGAACTTGACCTTTTCATGTTTTAAGAGTCGAGAAAAGGACAAAAAGGTGACTCTAGTCGCCTTCGAATGTTTTGTGAGCCCGAAGTGACAAATGGCTCAAGTGAGCCTTTTTTTTTAAGGAGTCCAAAAAGGATCAAAAGTGACTACTCTGGAGAAACTAGGCAAGGGGTTTACTAGACAATCCGTAAAACTGCATATACACCTTAGAAATCATATGAAAGCCAAGGACTTTCCGTACGGCAGTCAATCTTCCCGAATGTTGTGTTCGGTGCATTACGGGCTGTAAGGCGGCAGACATGGCTTCCTATGGATCAAGGATGTAAACCTAGTGGAGTCTCCCCATATATACGCGACAATACGTGGGAGCCCAAGTCCGTACTAGACCACAATCGAACCACACTAGGAGGAATCACCCAACCTTAATGTGAGAACAAAAGTGACTAGGTTTAACGACGTTGGAGCATGTCTCTAGCCTAGACCTCTAGAATGTTTGCATTATGTTCCAATGTGTTTTTAAGTTGATTTGGTTTATTTTATGGTTGATATTTAGTTAAGTTTTGATTTCAAGTCCTACCGTATGTGATCTTTCACAATTGCCTAGATGTAAGCTATATGCCAAAGAATACCATTTCGTTTGATGAATACTAACTATGAGAAGGTTAAGAGCTTTCATTCAAACAAAATGAGCACAATCAATCAAACACCCTAATGCAACTAATGGAAAATAAACAAAACTTTTTCTTTTCAATAATACAAATAACGAAAAGTTCTATTCCATTAACTATTGAATGCAAAAGAGATTATTTGATTTTTCTTTCCAAAGGCACAATGCACTAGAATGAATTTTGAAAGATAATAACACTGAGCAAAGAGGCAAATTCACTCAATGAAGACACAATGAAATCCCAAGACACTAAAATAGTTCTCCAAATCGAAAGGAAAACAAAGGTCTTGTATGAGCTATGTGATCTAAGCTCAAACAAGGCTAGAATGAAATCCAAGCAAGCAAGAGCAAGTCACTCGGAAATCAATAAAAAAAAACACTTCAACAATCACTGAACAGGTGCGAAAAGCGATCACAATGTTAACTGGTTAATCCAAAGACCCAAAAACTCCCACGGGAGGCTCGACACACACGGCCACAAGATGCCCTAGGGTTGAGGTGTGAAATCGATGGAAAGAGGCAAACACCCGAAGCACAAAGGTTGAGAACCAGTCAAACAAGGCTCAAACACACTCCAGTAACTGAAAAAGACGTGGAAAAATGCAAATCCAAGCTCAGAAAGCAGGCAAACGAGTGGATTAAAAAACTAAGATGCCTGGCGCGACTGTCAGGATGCAACTCGCGCTAAATAGGGATTGGCGCGGGTTGTCAGTTAGCAACAAGGGCCACTAGCGCAACTATGAAGGGAAAAACCGCACTAACAAAGTTTGCCAATTTCAAAAGAAAAATACACAATCCAGGGCTTGGGTCACAATATCTAGGCAAGCCAGGAAGCAAGGGGCAGCAAGAAATTCAATTCCAAAAGCTTATCCAAGCAAGAAAACAAGAGAAAACGAAAGAGGCAAGACAAACTCCAAATTGTTCAGTCCGTAAACCAAACCGGAGATCGACTGAAGTGGCTTTGATCTACTTCACTGCTGCAAAGCAATAGTGTTTCGAAGGCTATTTGGCCATGCTTCAGACTCCTACTAAGTTTACAAATTAAACAACAAGCTAAACTCCCCAGTGGAGTCGCCAAATTGTTGGAGAGGTAAATCCCCTCTATGGATAGAGGCGATCCCTACTAGCCCAGAACGGGTCTAGCAACAATCAAACAATGCTATCACGCAAGTTCCTAATTGCAAATAAAAGGTAGGTGATGAAGACCTACTTGAGTTCCAACGCTTTCGTTTGTAGAAGGGATGTCACCCACGTTCCTTTGCCTTGGCCGGTCACAATCCTCCACTATCCGCGTGAATGGACACCTGCACACAAAGAGAACAACACAAACACAAGCATGAAATCTAGTATATGCAATTATACATCAGTCAGGAAGGATATAATTCAACGTCAACCATTACAAGTAAAACGAGAATGGAACCATAATGATAGTCATCTATTATTAATAATCAACAAAGGAGAATACAACCAACGTCCTGACGTCAAGTCCTCC
>APFE030443141.1:130677-156385 GCA_000404065.3 Pinus taeda | reverse complement strand
CACCCGATTTTGCTTCCCATATACACAATTTTCACAGAAATCAAAATCCAGAGAGCTATTACTCATACCTTCTACCATACCTTTACCATGAAGTATTCGAAGTCCCTTCTCTCCAATATGTCTAAGCCTTTGATGCCACAGTATGGTCTTCTCTCCAGAGACCACTATATTTTTTGCTCCACTTTTAGGAACCACAATTTGTTGAACCCATCAACAACAGTGCTACCTTGCAGCTTGTACAGAGTTCTAATCTAAACTCCCCACATCAATTCTCCCCAAACCATCTTGCAGGTATCCTTCTCGAACATTGTTTTTACACCTGCATCATCCAACTTGCTTATAGAAATCAAATTTCTGGCTAATGCAGGAATATGCAGAAAACTCGGAAGTGTTCTAACCCTTCCACCTTGCAACTTCAACTTTACTTTTCCACGACCAACGATTCTAGCCTTCTTGTCATCCCCTAAGAAGACATCACCACCATCATATTTATCATACTCGCAGAACCAATCTATGGGGAGTGAAGTGAAAGGATGCACCTGAGTCAATCAACCATGCCACATGATCTACATGTGTACTTGAAGAAGCCAAGTACACATCCCCACCTTCATCTGAGGTGGTTTTTGCCTCTATAGAAGGAGCATCATCATATCCCTTTTCTTTATTAGGAGCTTTAGATTTATAGTCCCTTTTGTAGTGCCCTTCCTTTTCGCATTTCCAACACACCACCTTTACAGGTTTTCCTCAAGCTTTAGATCTCCCTCTAGATTTAGATCTCCCACTCGATGACTTATTTTTGTTTCTATTCTAGAACCGTCCTTGTACAAATAAGGAACCACCATTATGGCTCTCCATATTTTTGCGTCTCATCTCCTTTGTCAGCGAGGATGAGACTATTTCATCAAACTGCAAGGCAGTTACATTACTACCTATTGTAATAACCAGATAAGGAATCACCATTATGGCTCTCCATATTTTTCCGTCTCATCTCCTCCGTTAGTGAGGATGAGACTATTTCATCAAACTGCAAGGCAGTTATATTGCTACCTATTGCAATAACTAGACGTCCCATGAATCTGGTAGAGAACACAACAAATTGATGCACTTATCTTCATCTGAAATTTTAATATAAATAGATGATAACTGACTTACCACAGTATTAAATGCGTTCAGATGCTCTGTCACCGAGTCTGCATCTTTCATCCTCAGGTTATACATCTTTTTCCATAGGAACAGTTTATTCACCAGAGACTTAGATTGGTACAAAGTCCCTAACTTGTCCCACAAATCCTTCGCCATAGCTTCCCCTGATACATTCAACAATACTGAATCTAAGGCACAAAATCGTATTGTGCTCTTTGCCTTCCGATCCAACTTCTTCCATTCTTCATCAGACACTCCCGCTGGTTTAGTACCTAGATCTACCATGATCCACTAATATTTATCCACCAACAAATCCTCCATCTTGAGTTTCCACAACTCAAAATTATGACCATTAAATTTCTCGATTCGCTATCTTTCCACTACTCAACATCTTCTTTCACCACCAAAATTGATCTCATAGATCTCCCACTAAACAAGGTCTACATTAGGTCTGAGTGAAACCCCTCAGCAACAAAGGTGTTCCCTTGAAGCAAAAAACAACTCTGATACCAAATGTAGGTTTTAATCCTGTACAGAAATTACTTGCATACGAATTCTAAAACACAGAAAATAAACAATGCGAGAGCATAACACATAAAACACATATACACAGAGATTTTCCCCTGGATCCAAAAACCGAGACTACCAACTCATTTTTTCATTATGTTGTTTTGAATGTTATAATACATATTTATACATGTCAAAGCATCCAATACCATGGACCAAAAACCATCGCGTCCAAAACCATGGACCGAAAACCATCGCGTCCAAAACCATGGACCGAAAACCATCGCGTCCAAAACCATGTGCAAAAAATCATGCACAAAACCATAGGTAGGTCCTCCCAACCTAATATAGGGTCCAAAAACAAAATTTTCCAGGGCGCTGCCATGGACCCCATAGAGTGGGCTTCCCTGAACCCCTCAAAGCCCCTATGACTCCCCCCACTATGCAATCAGTGCAATGAGGGGGGGCTCCACTCCCCTTCTAAACCCCTCGTTAACTACATAGGCTAGTCATGGAAAGAATATAACACAACCCAAAAATGTCTTCTTGGAAGGGTTAAGGGTTCGCAAAGATAGATCTAAGCCCTAGGACTACATAAACCTATCACACATGTGTCTGGATGCATAAACCTAGTTATATCACCCCCAATACTACTTCGGGTGAGACTGAAGCCTGCACTATGTAGGTTGTTGCCTAAAGGGCCAACAGTTAGGGGTTTTTTGTTTGGCACAAATAACGCTAAACCTGGGTCAGGCCCCACCAATCTAACACTCTTCCTCCATGTATTGAATCATTATCAATTCTTCAATCTCCTAGGAAATTTCCTTATCCTGTTATTTTTTTCTTTATCCTTCTAGTAGTCGATTTTTCTCTTCTTCTTCGGCTTGCTTCATCATTGTTTCTTCTTATCTTCTCCTCATTTCTTCTTCTTAAATATTCCTTTCCTCTTTTTCTTTCTTCTCCTATTCTTCCTTCTATATTTTCTCTTCCTTTTGTTGTCTTTTTTGTTTGCTCTTTCTCTCTACTTCCATAACTGCTTTTAAGATAACTGGATCTTCTTTATATTTGCAACTTTTCTCCTTGGTTGATATATGTGAAACCTTCATTTTATACTTTATTTTTACTAGGTTTCACTTTTTTTATGCTCTTTCTTCCAGAGTAGCTTCCTATTCTGGAGTCACATGAGATGGACCTGCATGGCTGATTGGTGCACAGGGCCTAGAGGCATTATAACATTTGTTAATATTTTCCTCCTCTAGTCTAGAATAGGTCAAGCTTGGCCAATTAAAATTTATCTCGGCATAGTGTTTCTTGAAAAAAATTCTAGGATCATACAAGTGGTACTCCATAAGACCAAAATTCTAGTTCTATAATGCATTACCTTCCATTTCTACAACCTTCAGATTCTTAATGTCATAGGATCCCACCTGCAAAGGAAGAGTGGGCTAAGGTGCTTTTGTTTTCCTTTATAAGACTGTTGATAAGCCAATGGTAAGATGCTAAGAAATATTTTGTGTTAACACCAAAAGTTCATATACATGTTTTCACAATCCATAAGACATTAAAATCCATCCAACATAATGCAAAAGTGAATATTTTCCAGTTGAAGACATTATGAAGTTCAAAAAAAATAATTTCTAAAAGGTTCCAAAGTTTATGGAGTTTAAAAATTGAAGACTCCATGGCTTTTTCTTCGACAGTTGCACACCATGCAGTATTTCCTTATAAAGTCACACGGTCAAGAAAATGGCTGACTCAACCAAATTGAGACCACTTCACACACTTGGAGGTGATTCGCCGATAGAATTTCAGTCTCCCTGAAGATATACAACCCTCAATGGAATCATCTTGTCCTACTCATGATTCATTGTCATTCATGAACCAAGAGAGGGAAGATGGATTCAAAAACTCTATATAAATAGACCATGGGAGAACCAAAATATGAGACAATGTTATGTTAGAAAAAGTTATATCAAAGCAACCCAACATTTCATTGTTGAAGCAAAGAAAGTAAGAGCACTATCATGTTGGCCATATTGCTTCTTAGCAATCCATCGTCTTAGTGAGAGGATAAGAGTCCATCATTGAGAGAGTCTTCATACTTATTTGAGAGAGAGGAGAGGCTTGCAAAGAGACTGAGGAAATAAACCTCCTTGTTGAGGAGTTTTGAGCGCCATAGATCAAATAATTCACTTCAAGTGTTTAGTATTCATCTATTATATTCAACTTATACTACCAACAACCAATAAAGGGATATTTTTCCATTATTTCCTCCATTGAGCATTTGTTTATGTGTTTATCTCTTTTTTTAAGTTCATGTTTATATAAGCATTGTTTTCAATATTTGAAATGATTTTTTTTATCTAAATCTATTCACTAACATAACCAACTCTATCTATGTTCCTTTTCAGAGAAAAACCAACTGCTAAGGAGGCATCTTTTGGTACAATGTTGCCATAAAAACACTACCACAAAATGGTGACCATACTATTGTATTTTATTTAATATAAAGGTTCTGTTTGCAGGACCTTCTCTCTGCATAGTCGACTTACAACACGTTTAGTACCTCTCTAGAATTTTTGTAGGAATTTACGAACCTATTGTTGGTTGAGAAACTTGTTAATTTACAGTTTCTTCTCGATCATACTTCTTCTCAGACAAACTCTCACTTTGCAACTTTTACTTTGAAAGATGCGCCACCACATCTGTGCATTGTGAAACCCGCATGATTTTTCAGAAAGCAAAAAATGCCTTGTTATTTCACATTTTTTAGGTGATTGGCAATCCTTAGTGAATTTCCTTCACCTCTGAGTTTTTTCTTGAATTAGTTTAGATTACTTAATTTCTCTACTAATCATAATTATCTAGGTGATTATACTATCTTTACTTTTAGTGTCAATTTCCATATAGCTTAATCAGTAAAGGAGTAAGTAGCTCATCATCCACAAATATTGTTACTAACCAAAGCATTCATTTCTTTCATTTTATGGTACTATTATACAACAAATTGACCTCCTCATCAACTCAGAGGGGAAAGACATGATAGCTGAAGCAAAGACCACAATCACAGGCCTTGATTCCACACTAACAATGGTTGTGCACTAACAACCTGCTTTATAAAGCTTGTCTGCAAGCCTAAGAGTGTGTTAGTGACCCTACTAACTCAAGTTGCTAATATGGGGACAACGTTAGTGAAACTTGGTGAAGTTCTAAGGGTCAAAGGAACGAATTGACTCATAAATATCTAGATATTTGTTCCTAAAATACTCAAGAAAAGCAAGGAAACATCCAAAATCGACCTATTTGGAGGATTTCTAATCCGAAAGAAGGAGGCAAATGGGAAAGAGCTGAAAAGCATGGCAAGTTCATTTCTTTTGCCCTAGGAAGCTCAAGGAGGAACTTGGCAACCCTAACTCAATTGCTACATAAGCAAAGTTAGGGCTATGGTGATAAAGATTAGAGGATTTGAAATGATAGCATACTTCACTGTTGAGCATTGTCTCAAATCATAAGAAGTTGCCAAGAAGGGAGAGAGAGAGAGAGAAGCTGGAGGGGTAATGGAAAGCTGATGCAATAGATGGTTGTAATCACTCTTCCAACATTAATATAGAACTATAGTTGTATTGTCTACTCCATGGTGTTGGTACTATCATTCATTCAGTTGTTTGACCAATACCTTTTAGCATGAGTAGCTTAGTTATATGTAACTAGATGTTCTTTTATGTATTCATGTATTAGTTATTAGAGTTGTATGCTATGATTATGCTTGTCTCTTCAATGTGTAGGAATTGATCTGGAGCTGGCTCAGAGGACTTCCACCTAGCTACATTGTGCTCTCCAGCAAATCTACACGGAGGCTTGAGGTAATCTCCTTCTCCTACTTTGATAAGTTAGTTATTGTTTATGAACATGCATGTAAATTTGTGATGGTTGCAGATAATCTTACAGTCTGCTGAAGGTCCCAGGAAGACCTTTGAGGATATCTTCATTCTCCATACACTGTGCATTTTATCCTATAGCAGAATTGGCAACTCCACTGGGGACTATGCATCTAGTTCTTGGTTTTCCCAAACAGTTCTCAGTTTTCTCCTCCTTCTAATAGCTCCCTATACTTCTGCATTCCCTTTCTAACCCATAAAAAACCTTGCTGCATCTTTCCTACATGTATTCATCAATGAACCTAATCTAGAAAGCCCTATTTTTTATTGATTTCCCACACTAACCCAGGTTAGCAGACTACACAGTGCATTATAAAGCACTGTGTCTACTCACAGGGAGCGTTAGTGGACCTATTAACTCTCCGTGGCCACTGCTACAGATTGTTAGTCTCCCAAAACCTTAATTTCTAGCTGTGTATGTAAGCATAAAGCGATAGGAAGCCTTCTTATGGATTGAAAGAAGATCTGTTACTACATTTTTCTAGCAAAATTGGTGTCCTAAAAAGTTTTTTTGAGAAATAAGTTTTGTTTTTCTTTCTTAAAAGCATTTTTTTATGAAAGAAAGATCCACATTTTTTATTCATCCTTTTGTTTAGTTGGTTAAAAGCTACTCTATTTTGGTTTCAAGTAGTTGTTAAGAAACATTGGAAAGAAGTCCTTTGGTTATGCATGTGTTAAATGACTAGGATGCATGGAAAGAATATGAATATGTGAAAAACTCTCACCTATAGAATACAACTTGTTTTCATCAAATTGAATTTTTTTTAAAGCATTGTCTTATGCATGATTTATTGAGTCAGAGTCTCATCACATTTCATACATCAACTCCCTTATTGAAGACAATAATCAAGTACACATAAAATTTACCTAAAATTAATTGAGTAACTCTTTATTGAGAAAACAAACATTAGTGCAGGCTAGGATCTTGGGATAGGCTATCTAAGTGAATTGCCCAAGGTCGAAAACCAAACTAGTGTCATTAAAAGAGAGAAAAATTCCTTCTGCACTCATACTACTGGGACCACTCCAGTAAAAGCGGAGAAAAATACGAGACAACATCAGACTGTAAGTGAAGGTAGCTCGCCTTCTCTTGCAAATCCTTTGGGTATTTTGTGTATTGGGGATACCTTCGGGGTTTCGGAGCTGAGTCAGGGACTCAGGTATCCTTCCCACACAACGTATTATCTGTGACTATGTCCCCCTCGGTGGTGTCTATGATCTGAGGTATCTTTAGTGGCCAAAACTTTTAGTTACTTACACAAGGTGACTGGGACGGGCTGTCTTGGTACCTAACACAGGCAGATCTACTTTGTCTTTAGTTTTTGGGAGGGTACTCATCTTCACGAGAGTACTTGGCCCCTCAATCTGAGGTTCATGCGAAGCTCTAGAGTAACCATAACTGTACATCTGGAAAACCTTCTCTGTTATTCATTGATATACTGGGTTTCATCTCCAGTGATCAGTGCTTATCAGACAGGGTCATTTCCCTCTGTTTATTGATTGATCAACTTAGTGTATTTTTTAATGTTTTTTTAGGCACCTGAGTGTTATCATTTGAGACTTTAACAAAAATCAGAATAAAATTTATTGATAAAAATTAATGGTCATTGTGGCTACATCCGGCCCCTGCCGTCAATCTAGATGTTTGCTAGGACTTCCTCCACTCATTGTGGAAGATCTGCTGAGATCTAGTGAACCGAATTCCCCATCTTTGGGGAATCAGTCTCCCAGATCTCACACAGAATCTGTTTGGACAACCGACGATTCAATTTTGCCGGAGTATTTCTTTACCAAAGGATTCCTTCCTCCCTTAAGCCCTCTGCTCACGAATGTATTGGACCCACTTTTGATTCCAGCGGCACCTGTACTTCCTACTTTAGTAGTTGGAACATTTACATCTATCTCGTTGATGACTAATGGGTCATGGGACTTTAGGGACACTTTTCGTCCTCCACCACTTCCTCAATCGACTGTCACCACAACATTGTTGATGGCGAAACCTGCTATCCCATTTGTCCTAGGTATAACCACTCACATGACACCCTCTACAAGCGGAACCCAGCGGATGCCGAGTTCCACCCCATTAGTGTCAAACTACATACCTTTGACAAGTGCTACATACAACACTCCCTATAACGCTCAATATACCAATATGGGCACGCTTCCCATATACCAACAATATGGTCGGCCACCATTGTACAATTAAATCCTCCAGATTCAAATATCTGGGGGCATTCCCAATATGCACATGCCAGTAGGGAACATAACAGTTCCCCCTCCATTCTCAGGCATGCATGGTAAGTTGCTAATTTACATGAGCATTCGTTATGTCAATCAAGGACAAATGGTTAGTTCTGTGATGGGCAAGAATCCTCAAGGAGGTCCCAACCAATCCATGGGGGCACCCTACTCACAAATTCAAATGAGTCAAGGGGGCAGCGCTTATCCTCGAGGTAATTCTATACCCCAATATCAAAATCCCCATGGACATCCACACTACAATGCCATACCTCAAGGCAACTACTATACCACATAGCCCATGTATAATATTGGGACTCAAATGATGGAAAGAGCGCAAGCCTCCTCAAGTCAATTGTCATCGCCCTGGTCCAAGTCGGGGAACCACTCTTTGCCTTTCTTGGCAATGTTGAATATACCCGAATTGTACAAACTCACAAATGACCCAATCTACCACAACTTACTTTGGCCATTGATCCTAGATAAGATACCAACGAACATTCCCAAGTTCGAAGGGAAGCAAGGGGAGTATCCGGGCACCCATATCACCACCTACCATCTTTGGTGTGTCTCAAACTCTATGGTGGATGATATTCTCCAGTTATGTCTTTTTCCCACAGCCTCACAAGCAACATAGCTAAATGGTACATTGAGTTACCTTGTGCATTAGTAAACACCTTCAATACTCTAGCGATGGAATTCCTAAAGCACTTCTAGCTACCCATCTGCTATGAGACTAGGATAGAGCTCCTCACTTCATTACGTTAAGGTACCTCCACCCAAATATCTGATCATATACATGAATGGAGACATCGACGGAGGTTAGTCAACTCTCCCCTCCTAGACTATCTCTTAGCAGACTGGTTCTGCAAGTCCTTACTCCCACAAATCACTCAATATGTCACTTTAGGTGGCGTAGTCATAGAAGACCAATCCATACATTGTGCCCAACACTTAGATCTGATATACTCGCATTCTGGCACTCTTGATGACGTAATCCCCAATGCCCCTTTTAACACCAATGTCTTCCCTAATCAGCACCCTAGAGTGCACACCGACGGGATTGTTTGTGCAACCTCTGGGGCTATTGTAAAACAACTTAATGGTCACATTGCCTAGATGAAATTAGACCCCTCTACCACCGCAATCAACTTTGTGCAGTCTATGCAAAAGGCTGGTGGTTAGAACAACAAGAATAAGAAAAATATTGCTCCTTCTAAGGAGCGGTCAACAAAGAAGCCAAACCCAAAACAGAAGGCTGATGTGCCTCTTGATGATGAAATAGATAAACCCACCAGATTTCCCTGCAAAATCTATGTTGAAGAGCACATGACCTATCGTTGTCCGCATCTTCAAGAATGAACAGAATACATTGCTAAAAAGGATACTCAGCAGACCCCCGCTATCCTCAAAAATCCTTTTCCCACTAAGCAGCAACAAAACCTTATTTCCAACCAACCGTAACCCTCGTAAGGGGAAAACAGTGGTTCGAAACATCCTTCAGCTGGTGAAGGATCTTCTACCATTTACACATTTGAAATGGTAGATCTAAAAACATGAGCCAAATCTTATGGAGCTCCTATTGCTCATGCAGAGGAACCTTCCTCAAGTCCAAAACCACCACTGGCCAACGATTTGTATAATGAAAGGCTTGTTGCTGACCTTGTAATTTTCCCCCCAAAGGGGCACTTCGACGCACCACGCACAATACATCTACACGTGCCACCCAAAACTATAGCATTGTAAAAGACTTGGTGCAAGCACCATCAGCTATGTCCGCGCTTGAAGTATTACAAACCTGCCCAGCACAAAGGAAAGATTTTCTTTCGGCTATTGGTTGTACTAACCCATAGGATTCCATGCTTGCAATTTTCGACATCAAAAAGTGTAAACCTCACCTTTCTCACCAGTTTGCAGCAAATTTCTTCAAAAGGTAAAAGTATACACAGAACTATCATCGACAAAGGTGCTTCTACCTGCATCATGTCGACTTCATGCTGCCTCGCCCTGGGTTCTCCAACCCTATCCCTACCTTTGAACTCCCTTAAAGCTTTCGACGGCCACACTTTCATCCCAAAAGGTTACCTAGCTATCTACCCCATTAATTTGTATGGGAAAAGAGTAATGGTGGACATAGAAGTCGTAGACAAAAAAATTGACTATAATCTCTTGCTTGGTCGCAGTTGGACATATTCCATGACAACCATCGTATCTACTATCTTTCGCATCATCTTATTTTTGTTGAATGGAAAGGTAGTTACAGTATATCAAATGTCTTTCTACACCCATAATTATTCACCATACCAAGTAGCTCTGTACCCCTAGTAGGTGGTGTGCCTGACTCTTACGTCCGTCTTGATACCGTTCTATTGAAGGCTTCTTCCCTCATGGGTTGTTTCCCTCTTCAGCTGCCCAAGGTTCCACAAAAGGTCAACATACTTTCATATATTCCTTATGAATAGATCAATCCATGGATCGTACTGGCTCCTTTAGACCTTGACACATACGGAGACCAAATGCCACTGTCACCCACTAAATTGGCCTATCAATACATTCAATCTACATCTACATCTCCGGTCACATTGGTTACGGCCAACGGTACCACTGCCCCTCCCATAAACGCTCCTCCTTTCGATATACTCGATCAAGTCCTTCCTACTGACAAAGCTATTCGACAAATCATGAGTTTAGGAGAGGGACCTTGGGAGGATTGGCACCATCATGTTTCGATATCTGATTTGGACACAATGCCTCTTCAAATCCTGTCCCCTGACATACTAGAAATCATTTCCTCACCCTATACGACCATCCAAACTTTGGAGGTGGAAGGAAACATGGGCAATATTTCAAATACATTGCTCATCGATATTTCTGTCAAGACAGGCATCATGGAAAACATCTAGATTGGAGCCGATTGCAATCTTGAGGAAATTGCAAGATTCACCTGCCTATTTAAGGAATTCCATGATGTATTCGCATGGTCTTATGAGGAAATACCCGCCATAGATCTATCTATTATCGAGCATGAGATCAAGATTTATGATAATGCAAAAACTATCTGTCAAAGACTTCGACCGGTCCATCCCCGCAAAACAGTAGCCATAGAAAATGAAGTGGAACAATTGTTACATGCTAGTTTCATCTATCTTGTTCCTTTAACAAAATGGGTTTCCAATTTGATTCCTATGGATAAAAAAAAAAGAACCATCTGCGTATGTGTCAACTATCGAGACTTGAACGCCACATATCCTAAGGATAATTATCTAACACCGTTCATCGACCAAATCATCGACGATTGTGTTGGTTGTGAATCATTTTCATTCATGTATGGATTCTCAAGTTATAACCAGATTGCTATAAAACCCAAATACCAACATAAAATCGCCTTCGTCTATCCATGGGGTGTCTTTGCCTATAGAAAACTCCCATTTAGTTTAAAGAATGTTGGAGAAACTTTTCAAAGAGCCATGGACTACGCATTTCACGATATCAAGCATATCATTCAAGCTTACTTGGATGACCTTCCAGCCCATTCCAAGAAATGAACACAACACCTAAACCATTTAAGAGAAATCTTTCTAAGGTGTTAGTTTTACAACATCCACCTGAATCCACATAAATGTGTTTTCTTCGTTGAGTCTAGATGCTTACTTGGATTCATTGTCTCCAAGTATGAGATTAGGGTTGATCCCGATAAGGGGAAGGCAATTACTCAATTACCATAACCACAATGCGTTATATAGCTCCAATCTTTGCAAGGGAAAGAAAACTTTTTATGACGATTCATCGTAAATTATGCCGAACTGAAAAAAGTCTTCGTGCGCTTACTTAAGAAAGGGGTGTTGTATTCGTTGGATGATCAAGATCAATGATCATTTGATGCCTTTAAAAAGGTGCATATATTAGCCCCACTCCTCAATGCTCTCGACTATAGTTGTGACTTTCTTCTATACCTAATAGCCTCACCATCCTCTCTTGGAATGGTCTTGGTTCAAATGCATGATGAACAGAGTTAACATGTGATCTATTATCTGTCCAAAGGCTTGGCTGGGCCCGAACTCAGATATTCACATGTGGAAAAGTTGTCATTGTAGTCGTCTTTGATTTCAACCAATTCCGAAACTACATACTACTGTGACATACTACTGTCATTACCTTGGAGAATCCCATGAGACATATTTTGTCTCATCAAGTAATTGTAGGAAATTATTCAAAATGGATCGTGATCCTCCAACAATTTGATCTGGTTTTCACAGATGCCAAGGCAAAGAACTCTTTAGTCTTCGCCAAACTGTTGTCGGACTTTCTCATCATCGATCCGACCAGGATAGCCCATGATCCTCTCCCAGATGAGGCTATCTATCTTATCAACACCACTGACCCTTGGTATGGAACATTCTTGTCTACCTCCAAGCCCAACGGTTCCACCCCCAGCTATCGATAGGTGATCATCGTCGCATCCATCACCAAGCACGACACTATCTAGTGATTAACGACACATTATATTATCACAGTACAGATACAATTCTTCAACATTGCCTCACTCATGAAGAGGCAGAACACATTTTAAATGACTACTATGTTGGGGCATGTGGAGGTCATCTTTCTAGCATATCTACTACACATAAAATCTTGCACACATGCTATTACTGGCCGACCTTGTTCAAGGATTGTGTCAAGGCCATCCGGCATGCCATCCTTGTCAAGTATTCACAAAGAAAATGCATGCTCCTCTGGCCCTACTGCACCCGGTGATCTCTGTTGGCCCTTTTGCCAAATGGGGAATAGACTTTTTCACCTGTAATCTCGTTTCCTTTGCTAGACACAACTATATCATAGTAGCTGTTAACTATTTTACGAAATGAGCTGAAGCCCTTCCTACCTATAGAAACAATGGAGAAACCGTGAAACTATTCCTGTTCAATCAGGTGATCTACCATTTTAGTGTATCTCGCACAATCGTTACAGACCATGGATCTCACTTCCAAAACCATATGATATTTGATTTAACGTCGTTGCTTGGTTTTCGTCAGGATCAGTCATCCTCCTACGGCCCCCAAGCTAATGGTTAAGTGGAGGCCGTAAATGGCATCTTAAAAATCATGATTCGTAGGTTGGTAGGAAACCATAAAACAAATTGGCACCGAATGTTATATTCGGTGCTATGGGCCTACCAAACTTTAGTAAAAACTACCATGGGCTTTACACCTTTTCAACTAGTCTACAGCCTAGAAGAAATTCTACCCATCGAGTGTCAGATCCCTTCCCTGCAAATAGCCATTGAAATCCTGCCCGACACTACTGCCGAAGAAGAACGCTTACTATACCTTATTCAGCTGGACAAAGCTCGTCAAGATGCCAAATTGGCACTCGAGGCTCACAAGCATCGAGTAAAATCCCAATACGACAAAAAGGTTAAGCCTCATTCTTACCAGGAAGGAGACCTTGTTTTGCTTTATGATCAGAAACATGACCTCTTGGGGGAAAGAACGCTTCAACCCTTATGGCTAGGTCCCTATATCGTCAAGAAAGTCCTCTCAAAAGTCGCATATGAACTGCAGGAATGGGAAGGAGTCCTGCTCGTGGAGCCCAGAAATGGGCTCTATCTGAAAAAGTATTATGCCTAATATTGCACTAGGCATGTGCTTTTGTAATTTTATGTATTCTCAAAAGAGCACTTTTCTTTTATGGGATATTTTCTTTCTCTCAAAATTTGAAACATCCTCAAGTTTTTCATCATTGTGCTCATTGAACAGATATGACGATGGTCTGAGCAACTCTTTTTCGCTCTTTTTTTAGCTCATTAAATTGAAAAATATCATTAGAGCATTCTTTTTAGGCACTTTTTTCTCACTCATAAAATTGAAAAAATCCCAAGTTTTGTCTTTAGGCTCGTTAAAGATTTATAAATATGACCCGAGCATTCTTTTACGTACTTTTCTCACTCGTTAAAGTGAAAAATCCTGAGTTTTGTTACCGAACTCATTAAAAATATATAGCAACAACCAGAGCACTTGCTTTTTTGAGACCATTTCTCACTCTTAAAATAAAAAAAATCCCCAAGTTTTTTCCCTCCTTCGGGCTTGTTAAATATATGAAGGAAGAATGAGCAGTTCTTTTACCTCTTTTTCCTCGCTCATTAAACTAAAAAAAGGTACCTTAAGTTTTCTTCATTTGACTCGTTAAAATTTGATGAAGGCATTGAGTTTGTTGTCGTGTGACTCATTAAAAATTCACAACGTAAAATGAGTTTAGTCCATCTCCTCATACTCGTAACAAAATGAGGTTGACATCTATTAAACATAGGTTTCTCTTTATCCGGATTCAATATATTAACTAACAGAAAAGTAATCGATCCGGGTATACTATTAACCTTTTTTCGCACTCGATTAACAACTATGACAAAGGGACCACCATGGAGTCGTTCTTTAAGATATTTTTAGACTCTCTAAATATGAAAAGACCACCGAGTTGTCTAGTCTGGACTCATTAAATTACATAGACAAGATATAGAATTGCTCTTTTTACGATCCTGTTCAGACTCTTAAAACATGAAAAATCGACGACTTTGCCTGTCTAGACTCATTAAACTAATCAGATAGGGCATAGAGTCACCCTATTTGTGGTCCTTTTCAAACTCTTAAAACATGAAAATATCGATGAGTTTACTCGTCTTGACTCACTAAACTAATCATACAAGGAAAGTGGACAATACAACGATATTTTGTGTTAGAAAGTGTGGTTTGGCAGCTGTCGTTCCCTTGAACATGGCACTCCCTCAGATAAACCTTCCTTGTGATGGCCTTTCAATATGAATCCTACCATCCTATGAGTTTAGCCCATATACCCTGATGTCCTTGCATCTCTGTATCCTAACACTCTTTGGTGTTCATGAGTCTAGTGTTGCGTGGCTAAAACTGTTGTCGTGCCTTCTATTGTTCAAGGGTTAACCTTTTGTTTCCTCCATCAACCCATTAAGCATATCCTTTCATCATGTCCTCTATTGCTTAGACCCAAATGCTCAAAAGATTCCTAAAAAAAAAAATCATTCTTGTCCCGTTTCATGTCGATTGATATAGGACACATTATTGAGTACCTTTCGATAGGTATCTTCCTATCGACTTCAACACTCTATCTAGGAAGACAACCCAGAAACACATTCAGTGCCTTGGTACTTGCAGACATTAGTGGCAGGTTGCCTTGTGCTCAATCAGGGGTTCTCATTATTGGCTCTTGGTTAACCAATTATACAGGTGTTCAACGACAAAGACATCTTTCACACTCGTTAGATTGTAATATGCATCTTGGACATCATCACCATTATAGCTGGCCTTCCTCATGTCTGTTAACGATCTCCATTATTGACTGTTAATAGATGATTTTGTGCATGTTCGACGTTAATGCATATATTCACATGTATTGATCTATGTTTTTCGGTGAAGTGGAAATCAAGACCTTAGGTAGAGGCTTGCATCACTCAGCCTTGTTTCCTCTCCCAAGTTGTGGATATTGTTTTTTGGAGACAGCTTATCAGTATGATTCTATTATGACATTAGATCCGCATTGTGCTTATCGGCAGCCAATATTGTCATATCTCTTTGGAGAAAAATCACTCTGACATAGCTACTGAACATGGGAATTCCCGACTTAGGACATGATTTTAGTAGTTATATATATATGTGTGTGTGTGTGTGTGTGTGTTGTATCAAGTTTCTCGTACCACCCGAAGCTTTGATCCTCTCTCTCTTTTTCAAGGAAAATTACACTTAAAGTAAAGTATTTTGGCCATCATCACAGCCTCTGATCTCAGACTTTAAGGGGCATCTTTTATACAACAAATTGACCTCCTCATCAACTCAGAGGGGAAAGACATGATAGCTGAAGCAAAGACCACAATCACAAGCCTTGATTCCACACTAACGCTGGTTGTGCACTAACAACATGCTTTATAAACCTTGTCTGCAGGCCTAAGAGTGCGTTAGTGACCCTACTAAGTCAAGTTGCTAGTATGGGGACAGCGTTAGTGAAACTTGGTGAAGTTATAAGGGTCAAAGGAACAAATTAACTCATAAATATCTAGATATTTGTTCCTAAAAATACTCAAGAAAAGCAAGGAAACATCCAAAATCAACCTATTTACAGGATTTCTAATCCGAAAGAAGGAGGCAAATGGGAAAGAGCTAAAAATCATGGCAAGTTCATTGCTTTTGCCCTACGGAACACAAGGAGGAACTTGGAAACCCTAACTCAATTGCTACATAAGAAAAGTTAGGGCTATGGTGATAGAGGTCAGAGCATTTGAAAGGATAGCATACTTGACTATTGATAATTGTCTCAAATCATAAGAAGTTGGCAAGAAGGAAGAGAGAGAGAGAGAGAAAAGATGGAGGGGTAAAGGAAGGCTAATGCAACAGATGGTTGTAATAACTCTTCCAACATTAATATAGAACTGCAGTTGTAATGTCTATTCCATGGTGTTGGTACTATCATTCATTCAGTTGTTTGTCCAATACCTTTTAGCATGAGTAGCTTAGTTCTATGTAACTAGATGTTCTTTTATGTATTCATGTATTAGTTATCAGAGTTGTATGCAGTGATTATGTTGGTCTCTTCAATGTGCAAGACTTGATCTGGAGTTGGCTCAGGGGACTTCCACCTATCTACATTGTGCTCTCCAAAAAATCTACATGAAGGCTTGAGGTAATCTCCTTCTCCTACTTTGATAAGATAGTTATTGTTTATGAACATGCATGTAACTTTGTGACGGTTGCAGATAACTTACAGTCTACCAAAGGTCCTAGGAAGACCTTTGAGGGTATCTTCATTCTCCATACACCATGCATTTTATCCTATAGTAGGGACTAGGAGAAAGTTTTAGTACATAAAGTAAGTAATCTCTTCTTCCCTTGCATCTCTTAGATAAACCCAGGTTTGCATATGAAAACTTTCATAAAGCATTTGAATTTTCATCTCCCTATTTTGAAATTCACATAGTGTAATAGGAAAAAGAGTAAGCAACCCGTTATATGCATATCACTTATTTTTCATGCAAGGAAAAATTGAAATCTAGTGTAAGTAGGGGAATATTAGAATTGATCACCGAATATCCACATCTTCTCACACCTTACATGCTCACTTCATCATTTTCACACAATCACACATCACACACTAAGTGAAGAGCCCCAAAAATGGGTAATTATATGGCCTCATTTAGCCTCCGAATTCGACTTAATCCACCATTTTCATTAGTTTATTGCATGCATTTTATTATATTTATGCTAATAGAGTGCATTGGGTTAGTCATTACACCAAAAATTCTAATGTGTGCTTTATGCAGATTTTTGATCAATTTTGAGACAAAATCAAAGGTTTAAATGAGCACTTGGCAGCCAAATTCGTGGAAGAACAAGGGAGAGGATTTGTAGGAAGGTGTCCCCTTCATTTATGAGCCCTTACCTCGAATTCTCCATCAAAAACATGGAGCACAAGGGGCAGCCAAGCAAGTCAAGTAGGACTGCTGTTAATTGCAAGTTTTGGCAGCCGAGTCCCTAAAGTTTAGGAGGACTCTTGGGGTCCTCAATTTGTATAAATAAGAAGGCTTAGGGCCTCATTGGAGTTAGTAATTTTTTAGTAAGTTTTTAGTATATTTTAGTTATATTGTAGTTAGATTTTAGTCAGTAGGTTAGTACTTTAGTGCAGCTCTATATCATCACATTTTCGAGCTTTTTCTTGTAGACAGTTTTTGGGATGTAACTATTTTTTTTATCAATAAAGATGAATATAGCTTTGCACCAGCTCTGATATTTCTTAGGAGGTTGTAGCTTTTGGGGTTGGACCCAACTCAAGTGTCAATACCTCATTTGTGTACTTTTATGTGTCTTTGCTACATTCATAGAATAATTTATGTTATTCAAGTTAAAATCTTGCTTTGTTACTTAGGTTGCTTCTGATGATTAAAATAGCTTTTCATACTTCAAGTCGATTTGAAAGTTTGAGTACAGAAAAGATCTTTAGAAAAGGCCATCAAGAAACCAATGATTTCCCCTCTCCCTCCTTGGGACCATGAGTTGAGACTAAGGCATACTTGCTGCCACAAAAACACTGTTTTGCTTTTCAATAGTGTTAGATTTTTTGGAAAAGTTGCTACCAGTTGTACTTGCATGCTTAGGTCTCTTCTTGATTAGTTTCCTTAGTTATCTTGCATGATTTTCTGTCAATAAACTTCTGTTCATCATGTTTTTTGTTTTAGGTCAAATTAAGTCAAAATAGCTAGATCTTTGGTTTTCCTAGTCTTCGCTTTATCAGTTTTGGAAAAAAATGTGTAGATCACCTGTGATACCTCTTTGCCTACCCTTCCTCCATCATACAACCTGCTCCAACCCTTAATCCAATATTCCTTCCCTTCATTTGCACATTTTCCCACTTTGCCCTAATTTCTACATTCTTATGCATCATTGCTTCCTCCATCCTTGAACAAATCCAATCACCCTAATCACTCCCTAGCCTCATGCACTAGGTCCTGGACCCCTTAACATCCTTATCCAACCTCCATTTCCACATTTCCACCATTTTTCCTCCATCAACCCTCCAAAATCCTCTTTTCAGAACATCCTATATAACTTCCTATAGAAGCTACAGAACATCCTGTAAAACCCCTGCAGACTTCCTGTAGAAGCTCATGAAAGTGGTTTCTTGATATCAGATCACTATGAAACTCTCTGGAAGGGTGATAAGGACCCCTTAGGACCTCTTCTCACCTTCCCGACCTCCTGCAAGTATTTCATTTCACCAATCAAACTCTACACAAAAAGAAATAGTCAAAACACATGCATAATAATTATGCAAAATTATTCAAAAATCAAAAAAGATGTTTTCTTCATATTTCTCTTCAGAAGTAGCTTAGTCACATGCATTTTACCTTTCCAATAGATAGTGGCATCTGGGCCCACCAATTTCATTGCTTTTCTTGCACCGGTAGAGTTAGTCGGTAAAACTAGGGTTTGCTAGGGTTTTCATTTCTTTCCCACTTTCAGCTTCTTTCTGCAAGTAGACCAGCCTCCTTTGAGTTAGATTTCATCCATCACAGTTAAAATATTCTTCTAAGAGCCCATAGAAGTTGGCTTAATCTCTTAGCGTAATTGTGCCAGCTGATCCAGTGACAGCCTGCGGCAAGAGCTAGTACTTGTGCATATAGCACCATTGCTTCCAAGTTTGTTACGAACTATCGGGTTGATAAAAGTAAAGAAGGGAGTCCCAGGAGTTGCAGCATTATTGCTGCAATACTAGAGCCCAAAATCTTTTTTGTGCCATTTCCAGAGAAGCGTCAAAGTATTTGTGATTGTTTCTTTTCTTCTATTTTCTACTACAACCTTCTGCTAAGTAGTTTATTTCAGCAAGCATAGAGTAGATTGCTTCATTTCCATTCTACAATTTCATTTTTGCAAAAGTAGATTAGACATTTCCTGCTTTCATATATTAGCATTTCAATTCCACAATTTCATTTCTGCAAGCGTATATTAGCATTTCAATTCTACAATTTCAATTCTATAAGCGTAAATTAGCATTTCAATTCCACAATTTCAATTCCACAAGCGTAGTTTAGCATTTCATTCCTGCAATTTCATTTCAGCAAAATAGATTAGTCCTTTCCTTCTTTCATTTCAATTATGCATTTTCATTTCAGCAAGATAGATTTTAGTTAGTTGCAGTTCAATCTCTTTCAGTTTTGCTGGTACGAGCAGAAAAAAATAAAAATAAATAAATAAATAAAATAAAAATAAAATAAAATAAATAAAATAAAATAGAAATAAAAAATAAAAATAAAATAAATAAAAAATAAATCAACCAAAAAGATTTCCTTTCATGCCTTGTAGGAGTAGAGATAATTCAGAAAAATGTTTGCACAACACTCCCACTGCTTCACACAGCCAACCTTCTCTCTTCTTCGATGGCTGTGATTAAGAAGAACCCCTAGGTGGATAGCAAGACATATTTGAAGAACCTCTAAGGGAGAAGAAGAAGAAAACATTCCTCTCGAGCAAATGGTTACAAACAGAAATGTTGGGAGCAATACCTTATCCAAAAATGAATTTGCAAAACAGATGGAAGATTTTAAGAGCGCGGTGAGGCAGTTTCTTGCCATACAATTGGATACCTTACGGATCCAAAGGAAGCAAGAGGGAGCCGAGAGGGCTTTGGCCATCTTTTCTCCTAGGTGCACTAGAAAGCATCTTAGGAATGAATGTCCACTGCACTTTATAGAAGTGTGTTTTGTCTATGAAAGAGACCATCCTACGAACCAGTGCCCTTCCTTGCCCGAAATTAGAGCTACATATTAGAGGGCCAAAGGCGCAATTGAACCACTCTATTATATGAACCAAAGGAGGCCAAATGGACCCATACCTTACCAGCAGGGAATGCAAGGGACATCCCAGACTTATTACAATCCCTATCAAGCCACTTCCATGCCTTCTTGGGGTCCCCCTGCTCATTCTTCTTGGTCCACACCCCCTCCTTGGTCGTATCCATCTCAATATCATGCTCAACTAGCTACTCATCCATTTCACCCCTATGCTCAGTCACAACCTTAGTGGAATGCACTTCATCAGGGGTGGAGGCCCCAATACAAATCTCCTCCCTCCTTTTCCTCCACCACCTACCCAACCACAACCCCATCCACATCCATCTCAAATATACACCCCCACTCAACTACCCATACCACCATTTCCAAACTTGCACATTGGAGTAGCTCAACCCAATTACAATGCTGAGGCACAACATTTCCAAACAACTCCTTTTGAGATCAATGATATTCATCATAGCTCAGGAAGAGTATTGTAAGAAAGAGATTATATTGGCAGCATTGAAGGACCACAACCAGCAAAAGAAGATTCAAAAGAGGAGATCAAAGAACCATGGGTTGCACTTAATGAAGAGAAGAAAATAGAATTAGAGATCAAGAGAGCTCCCTCATGGTTACCATCAAATCCTCCATGTATTCAAGAGAAGAATCAGCAAAAAGAGGAGGATGTGAAGGTCATGATAGAAGGTGACATGAAGAATGATCCAAATCCGCAAAAGGACCAAGGATATCAGAGCTATATTGAGATATGGCTTCAGATGGTCACTAAGTTGCAGCAGTACTCTCTTCCTCAGCTATGCTTGATCCCTTCAAAGTCAAATCATTTGGTCTCTAAAATTTGGATACTTGTCAAAGCATGCATTTCAAGCCTCCACATCATTTTTTCTATCATCTCGATGTGCACATGGCTCCACTGGAAGTGTTCTTATACTTGAAAATGATTTTGTTTTTCAAGTAGGGTAAGGTAAGAAAGAAAATGAAAATAAGAGGAAAATAAAAATCTAAGGTGAAAACCTCCTGGAGGCGCCTCAGATTAGCTCATTGATTGAAAACCTCTATGAGGCAGCCAATGGGTTGGAAAGAAGAGAAAAGAAAAAAGAATAAGATCCCTGGGTGAAAACCTCCCTTGGAGGTGCCCAGGGAAGGCAATTAGGGTGAAAACCTCCATGAGGCGCCCTAGTTGTTTTCAAAAAAAAAAGAGGAAAAAAACAAAGAGAAAAAGAAAAATAGACCTAATTTCTGGTGAATAAATTGCAGGTTGCAAGAAGGACATTGCAGGTTAGGAGAATCACACAAAACTGAGACAAATGTTAGCACTAGGCTGCCAGCACCCCTCACCATCCATTCCTCCATGACCACTACCCTTTCCTAAGATTTGGTCTCATTCAGATTAGGATTTCACCTTCTACAAGAAGTTCTGTGTCTTCTATAGGAAGGCTACAAACAAGCCAAAATTGATCTCAGAAGAGGACCTGAAGGTTGAGAATCTATCTATGAGGCCCGTAGACATCCCTATTTCCATCCCTCACCCTTCTCCATCATTTTTTCCACCTCATTTTTCTTCTTTTATGAAAATTGTTTTCTATAGGAAGTTCCTATAGAAATTACAGAAAGCTAGAAATGGATTTTAAAAAGCAGTTTGGCGAACATGATAGCTTCATAAAGGGTTTACAAATCCTCCTGCAATCTTCAAACCCATCTTCCATCATTTCCATGCCTGCATCACACCCCAAGCTCATTTTTCCTTACTGTGCAAAAAACCTACAGAATGCTTTGAAGCGAAAATACATAGAGCATAAATTTGTTTTTTCCCTAACTTGAAAACCATGCATCCATTTAAAAAATTGTTCTATGGGGAATTGTATAGCGATGATGGCAACATGCCTGAGCAATTTCAACCAATTCTAGTGCACGGTTTCCAAGAAATCAACCTCCATCACCTTCAACCATTTTTTCATTTCTCAATATCTGTGCATCCATTTCAAAACCTGTTTCATGAGGAGATGCACATGGGTGATAATAACCTACCCAAGCAGTTTCAGACAATTCCAGTACACAGTTTTCGAGAAATTGACCTCTGTCACCTTCAGTCATTTTTAATTTTTCTCGAAATATGTACATCCATTGATCACAATTTTGCTATGGGAGGTGCATAATGATGATAGAAACATGCTCAAAAAGTTTCAAGTCAATTCGATCTATCGTTTGGGAGCTATGGAGAAAACAAGTCATTGTCCTGCAAAAATCCAGCATCAGCAGCATGAGGGTGCAAATCTGAAGGATGAAATAGACTTTTGCAGCTTAGGTCTAGCCAGAGGATATGTTGACACCTAATCCTTGTGATTGGGTAAATATATGTAAATAAATAAATGAGAAATGTGAACAGTCATCGGGAGATGAACTGAACAGTCTCTTCCTCATGTATATAACAAACCTAGCTGATTGAATGAATAATACGAATCAGTTTTTGCTTTGTGGAGTTACTACCTGGCCTGACATGGTATCAGAGATAGCTCCTTTTTTCAGCCTTTATGTCTTTGTAACTCCCTAGTCTGCTCCTCTGCTCTCCATATAATTCAGTCACTGATTACCTACATTCCGTCTGCCATACCTGTGCTCTCTGTCTGACATCACCTGCACTCTTTGTACCTACTCTCTCATTGTCTTCCATACCTGCACTCTCTGTACCTGTGCTCTCATTATGTTCCAATCACATCGCTTGGGTTTGGCTTTCCATTGACATCACTTAGGTTTTCATTTCCTTTATCTGCAATATTGAACGTTGTCACATGAAGGAGTTGCAGTGAGCGTAGTCTCGTTTGGAGTCTGGTGAAACACTGCTTCGTTTTTTCAGTGAAAACGCCATTCTGTTGAATGTTGTTACAGTTAATATGCATATAGTTAAATGTTGCTCCTAATTTGAATGCTGCTCCATATAGTTGAACGTTGGTTATAGTTAATACACATATAGTTGAACACTGCTCCTGAGTTCAATGGTAACCCTGTATTGAATGCTGCTCCGTTCTGAAGAACACTAGTATATATATGTTGAATATGTTTTGGCTATACGTTGTCCTTTTTTGGCATAAGCATTAAATACACCATCCATTCTACCTACGAATCTTGGTGTTTTCTATTATTACCTGCGGTTTTGGTATTTGTTGTTATTACCTGTGGTTTGGTATTAATACAGTTACAGTTTTGTGAATACGCATATAGTGTTCTCATTTGCCCCAAAAGTTTCCATATGTTCTGCCGCTTCTGTGTGTGAATATTTGCGGAGACAGCTACTGCTACTTGTGGAATCCGTCCACATTCAAAAGTGGGATATACGTTGCCCCCACTTGGGTGATCTCCCTTGAATAACTGGCTACCATCAACACCATTCCTCTGGCTACCATCAATGCCAACATACGCCTGATATGCTCCTGTAGAAACTGCCTGTGAATTTAATTTAAGCACAACTGCGTGCTTCATTGTGTGGTAATGTGTGCTTCACGTACATCATATTTCCTGGTTCCATTATATGTGAGTTTTTAATGGGCATATATATTACATTATAAAATTACCATTGGACCATTATATGTATATAAAACTGGATGCATTTGTATCAAACCTCGGAGCATTTAATACGTTGGATCATGCATGTAATATGTTAAAAGAATTAGTATGTTAACACATTGGAGGCATTTGGAGAAAATAGGTTGCATAAAGGTGTAGCATGTTACCTGCTATCCAAGAACACTTCTCTTTTGGTGCATTAACTCAATGACCATGCTTGGTATATGAATATTGTGTAATATGTTATAAGGAATAAAATATATATTGCATGATATATGAATATTGAGAGTTTGCAGTTAATTCCATTTTTTGTAAAGTCATAGAAAATTATTATTTTGTTACGAATACTGTAATTATTTTGGGGCTCTGTTAAAATTTTTATGATGAAGAAGTTTGTTGAAAAAGAGAAAGGCTTGGAAAAGAAGGCAACTGTTCTTGCATACAGAGAAAATAATCTTGCTCTAGATTTTTCCAGAGGAAGAGGTAGAATAGATTTCAGAGGCAGGAGGGGCAGAGACTCTCAAGAAGAAAAGGCAGATTAAAGAAATGGATCACATGATGCCTCTACATGCAAGCTACCATGGGACAAAATTGAGCAGAAAAGAAACCAACAGAAAGGTAAAGTTGATGATACAGAAAAAGGTAAAGCACCTGAATCTGCTCACTATGTTGTGGCACAATGTAACATTGGAGTAAATGAAGATCTATTTAATGTTTCACTTGCTTCCTGGAAAAATGATTGGTTTCTTGATTCAGGAGAAACCTGCCACATGACTCATAGAAAATATTTTTTTGAATATTTCACTGACAATGTTGATGGAGCAGTATACTCTGCAGATCAATCAAAAATCAAGAGAAAATTGTTATCCTTCGTCCACATCCACTAGCAAGGTCACTCGATTCATATGTTTGATGGCAAGCTTGAGGTAAGAAAAGAATCTGACCACTCACTTGTCATGAGGGGAATAGAAGAAGAAAGGCTTCTCAAACTACAAGGAACCTCTGCTCATGCACAAAATTTCTCATACAATTGTCATCATGAAGAAGGTACACTTCCATCAAGTTCATTATGGCATAATATATTTGGACATTTGAACTATGACAGTCTCCGCTTGTTGAAGAAAAATGGTGTTGCTGGTTAGCCTACAATTCCTAGGAAGCTTAAGCAATGTGATGCTTGCATTCTAGAAAAGCATAGCAAATAGTCTTTTCATGATTCACATTCAAGAGCACATAGGAAAATTGAACTAATTCATTCAGATTTATGTGGTCCAATGCCTGTTCCTTCTGAAAATGAAAATAAATATATCATGACATTTATTGATGACTACATTAGAATGTGTTGGGTTTATTTATTGAAGAACAAATCTGATGTTTTTCAAACATTCAAGAATTTTCATAAATGGATTGAAAATGATGCACAATCTCATATTGGGTCTATTTGCACTGATAATGGAAAAGAATACACATCAAATGAATTTGAAAACTATCTTCGCCAACATGGGATCAAAGATCAAACAACTGTGTGTTATAATCCCCAACAGAATGGTGTAGCTAAAAGAATGAATAGGAAAATCTTAAATATGGTACAATCCATGCTCTTCTTCAAAAATGTAAAGATAATGTTTTGGGTTGATGTTTTTCTATGTGCTACATATATAAAGAATAGATGTCCATCTAATGCTACAAGAAACAAGACTCCAAATGAAATGTGGTATGGACATGTTCCATCGGTAAAGCATCTCAGGGTCTTTCGTTCCACCTGTTATGCTTTGATACCAAAGGTACATAGAGACAAACTTGGTGCTAGAAGTCATACGTGTATCTTCTTGGGGTATTCAAACACCTTTAAAGCATATCGCCTCTATGATGAAGTAAATAAGAAATTTGTTGTATCTAGAGATGTAATTTTCCTTGAATCATCCAAAACTGACAATGTTGTTGAGCGGCAACTTGATCA